>JAIPRM010002772.1:13270-28854 GCA_025469315.1 Stegophylla sp. TES_Ste_2020
TTTTGGCGCAAGAAAATTTTGAAAATGTGAAAAAAAATTTTGGACATTTTTTGAAAATTTTTTTATTTTCTTATATTATTAACTTCTTTTGTTCAGAATCGTTTTACTGAAGAAATGAATTATCGTTTCTTTAAAATTTAATACGCCTGTCAAGAGAATACCACCCGTCGTGCGAAGTATGTCCGGCTTTTTAAACTCTATTTGATATTATGTTACAATTTTTAGTATAATATATATATATATATATTATATAAGTACGAATATCGGTGAAATCTAGAAGATGCAAAATAAAATTGTGGTCATACCCCGTAGTTAGAAGTTAGAAGTTCAAAGTTAGTTTGTAGATAGAAATTTTACTAACGAGAATTATTAAATCTTAGAAAAAAAGTATGGAGATTTTATTAATTTTTTTGTTTTTACCATTTATGTGATATTATTTTATTCATATATTACCTATAGTCTATGTTAAATATTTATTTATTTAAACAAACTTCGCTACTGTGACATCTTGAGTTGCACAATACTTTTTTTAGATCAGCATTTAAATTGATTTATAATAATAATACATTTTTTCAAATAAAAATTCATTCTCCTTTTTCACCGATAAAAAAAAGTTATGATGCCACTTGATGAGTGCCAATTTTTTATTCTGGAAGTATTGCCTTATTAAAAAAAAAAAATTTCTTCGCTTAGAGACAATTGATTTCGAGTGTAACGCTAATAAATTGTTCTTGCCTTTGTACTCGAGAGATAAAAATGACTATCCAAACTAAAAGAGCATAATTGAGCTTGGGGATCATTTAACCTTTATCAGAATCCACATTATAGTCGAAATATAAATATAATATTTTATAATAGTATAAATTTATAAATATTCATATTAATATATATTAATACGCGTAAAAGGTTGACACGGCTCACGATGTAAGTTATCATGCTATCTTGTAAGGTTTATTTGGTTAATCAATTTATCTATGGTATATTTAATTTCTTTAAACTTTTTTCTCTTATTGCGATCCTTTCTCTGCGCTATTGATTGATAATTGTTCTTTTGGTTTTTTCTTTTTTTTTGCCATTTTTGGAAAAACTTTATATAGGTTGAATAGAACCTTTAACGTTTAATGTTTGCTTAACTATTGAATCTGCTTTTTCATTCCCGACTATTCTAACATGGCTTAGTATCCATTTTAGTGCTATTTATATTATCATTATCATTATTATTTTTGACTGTTAAGAAAGTTGGTTACGTTATTAGTAGTTTCATTTGTTTTCCTGGTTTTTGATACTCATCTTATTAATGTGCCGAGTGAGTCGGTAAATTATAAAACAAGGCATAGGCGAAAATAGCGTTTGAGATTTGAGGAAAGGGCTGAAACCTTAGCTACTTTATAAAGCATATGTGTAAGTAATAAACATTTAAAAAATGTTACTCACTGCATTCGGTTCCAAATAAAATCCATAGATATACCTAATTACAATCAAACTTAGTCCTATTTTTTTTTTAATGTAAAACACAGTTTACTGTATCTATAAAAATATATTTTCGCGTAGATACTAGATATGTATTAGATTCTTAGTGAATTGAAAAAGCTAGTGTCTTTTTTTACAACTATGTTTGTTTTTTATTCTTTTCTGAGAACACTTTTTCGCAAAGAAATACTTGTACAAAAGTTTCGACTAGCAAATTTTTGAATTAAAATTTTCTTTGAGATGGTCTCTAAAGAGGTAACTATTCGAAATTCTCAATAATTTTTCCAAAAATTAAGAAAAAACTACCCAATATTTGACAAGAACACCATTAAAACTTATTTTTTTTAATCCAAACTATGAAATTGAAATATAGATAAACTATAATATGAAAAATATTTTTGTAAATGAAAATTGTATATATATATATATATATATATATTTGTATGTATGTTTTTTATGTATGTATATATGTGTAATAATAGTGGAATATAAAAATGGCTGAGTGAAAAATAATTTTTTTTTTGTAATAATAATAAACTTTATAATTTATAGGTAAAAGTGTTTACTATAAACTGAAGCTCTGCTCAGAATCTTTTTATTGAAGAAATCATTTATCGTTTCTTGAAACTTTAATGCACTCACTAATTCCTATCTGAGGAGTAAAAAATACACCCACGGTGGCCGACTTTTTAATAATACACAATCCCTCCAACTCCCACAACTAACTCAACACCCAATAAGAATGGGCGAAATTATGAATTACACTATCATAAAAATACGAACACATGCTAAGTATGATATTGCATAATTTAATTGCCATAATGTCATGACTAGAAAAATAATAGAACAATTTAACATCTTTATCTACTTATTATAATGGCATTATTTAATTTCAAGCAATGGTTTTATTTTGAAACATTGATTTTATTTATTATTTATTTATTTTATTTAATTTTTATATACCTAAATATCATAGGTTTTTATTTTATTTTAATAATATTTCATTTAAACAAAAATAAATTTATCCTACATCATAAATTATAATAATATACTATGCAAAAATGTTCGGGAAGACTTTCGACTCTTTTTTTTTTTTTTTTTTTTTTTGAGGGGAGGGACTTAGCACCGAAATCCTCTCCTAATTGGTGCCTATAAATAAAGGTAACATTTGACATTTTACTATGAAATTGCTCTTTCAATGACTAAGGATTCTTCAGTAAAAATATTGTGAAGTTTTGGTAATCTTAATATGTTAGTGGAAATACTGGTGTTGTTTACAATAATTGCAAAGCTGATACTTATTATGTTTTTGATTCATCTGTAAAAAACAATGTTCCGTTTAAATTATGTGTGTTTTCATTGTAGATATAGGTTTCTGAATAGTTGTTGATGTGATAAGTGTTTTTCATCGTATATTCAGTTACATTTCATTAATTTTATTGTAAAATTTTTAGGGTTGATTGTTATTATTAATATTATAAAATATAGTACCTTTACACAATTTTGTCAAAAAAAAAAGAAAAAAATGAGGGGATTTGTTCTAGATTTTCATTATAATGGAGAAACTTCGTCACAGAAAAATAAAATAGGTGGGTTTTGGTGAGGGAGATTTCGTCTGCTTACCTCTATGATATATATAAAAGGGGTATCCAACAGCTGGTCAATCGCGATCGATAATCGATCACAACATCATTTTGAATTGATCACGACGCCCTTAAGTTTTAAGTCGTGTTAAAAAAAAAAAATTCATTGTACTTTGTTTAACTTATGAATCAAATAACAATTAAATGATTTGATTCTAATAGCATATTATGTTACTATATTAATTGTTAATAACAATTTATCTCTATAGAAGTTTAAGTATTCAAGAAGTATGAAGGTATTTAACTGCAAGAATTTAAATGTATTACTGTATTATATATGTAAATTTAGATGAATTTTTAATTATTTGATTATGTATTGATATTATGCCGGACATAATTCGTACCATGGGTATTCTTCGTTCTTCGGTCTCTTGGTGAATGCATTGCATTTTAAAGAAATGATAAATCATTTCTTCAATAAGACTATTCTGAGTAGAGCTTCAGTTAATTCAAGATAATTTTACATTAAAATGATGAAGTTTGTCATTATTATAATAAAAATTCTTTATTATTGAGCCAGTTTTATATTTCACTATTAACTGAGAAATAGGGAAAAAATTAATAAAAAAAGAAAATGTTAGAAAATGTTTCACATTTTTCAAATTTTTTTGTACTAAACCATTTGTCGTATTATTTTCTACCTATATTTTAGTATTCAAAACTTTTGGATTAAAGAAAGATAGTATTTAAGGCTTCTTTTTATATCAATTTTTGGATATTTTTTTCCAAATGTTGAGAAAACCATTGAGAATTTCGAAAAATTACTTTTTAAAAGTATCATCTAGAGTCGAATTATGATTTATAAAGTTGATATTTCAAACTTTTGGACAAGTATTTCCATATAAAGAAGCGTTAACAGAAAAAAAAATAAACGAACATCATTATAAAAACACTAACTTCTTAACTCCGCTCAGAATCTAAAATAATAATTTCTATTAAATAAGATACTATAAAACATGAATTTGTTTCGCAAAGTCTAAAAACATTACATATTTCTATTTCCATTTCACTTAATTTTATCATGTAGATAAAATTTGAAAGAATAAAGAAAAAAGGTTACACAGATCCAGGGAAAAGAGTTAAGAGACTTCATGTTATGTACATCATAAAAATTATACTACTAAATTATAAATGGTTTATTTTTAATTGATTATTTATTGAATTGGTATAAAATGATGTCAATCCCGACAACCTAAAAAACTCAGAGGTCGATTTCAAGTCCATGAAAGTTGGCCACCCCTGGTAGACAAACACTCGTATGAAAGTCAGTGTTACCATTTAAAAATCTCCTCAAATGATCAAGCTATAGACTATAGGTTATGTATAAATTAGCTTTATTTGTCGATTTAATAATTTTACTCTTTTTCCCGATGCGTGGCTGAACAGTGCTGGTGCCTACGTCCAGCAACGGGAATGCCACGGATTTCTTGATGGAGCAAAAAATGCGTCGGGATCCACGGCTGTACGACGCGGTATATGCCCAGAACAAATACGGTGCGTCCATGAATTGCAGTCCACTAGTGTTGCCGTAAGTACGGCATAAGCTTAATAATCGTCATTTATTAGATAATATTAAATAAACCATCATACTATTATGTGGGCGTCACAGGTATGTCAAAGGATTCCGCAGAATTGTGTACTCAGTTTATCAATATCCGGAACTACTCGACTCGAGCAACATGTGTATGCGCGATTGGCGGAGCATAGCCGAAGACATATGGGTATGTGTCACTATTATAACAATAGGTTCTGGGTTACAATAGTGCTTGTTGGAATTCGAAGTGATATAAAATTTAATCAGACATAACTGAGATTACGCCCGTTTCGTCGGGTTTTTGAAGTTTAATATGTCAGTTCGAATAAAGCACACAACAACTGCCATTGTTCGAAATTGATTTTAATCCGCTTCATCCGGTTTTTGAAATTTAATTCGTTGGCTCAAATCCCACGCACGCATGTATATTATGCCATTTTAAGGATAACAATGCCGCGCACACAATATATCTGTTATGGCAGCCGATTAATACCCAATGGCAGCCCGTATTCAAATCGCTCGATTTCGGATTGTATACAGATGGCCCGATATCGGCCAGACACACAATAGTTTACTAAACACCTTATGTATTTATATATTTAATAAATCTAGCTGAATCCTGTTTCGTTCATGTAATAAATAAGCGACGTTTATAACTCAAATATTAATTATGCACTATATTAATGCACAATAGATTAAATATGAGGGTCGTACACAAATAGCAGTTTCAGTTGCTTGTTCTTTTATTTTATTTTATTTGATAAACGGGACTAGCCCAATATAACATGTGTACATTATTTAAATGGAAAATTTTGCAGTAAGTAGCTTTAAAAATACATAGTTACAATTCAAATACAAGACTAACTAATTTAGAAAAAAAAAAAAAAGAAACATAATATATAATCATTAATATAGATACAAAACTAATAAGTAATTAATAAGGAAAGGAACTGAAATTTGAGCTATGGCATAACGAAAGAGGTATCGATATTGGCAATTCTCATTAAACATTTATGAAAGCACATAAATCTTTGTATATACCTATATTTCCTTTTGGTATAATATATTTTTGATAAGATGTCAAACCACCAAGAAATATTTCTGGAAATTTTCCGGTATCACGTTAGGCATGGTTGTAGATGATTAGATGTAAGACTTATTAAAACGAGTGTATTAAGACCTCTCCTAGTTAAAATATATACGCCTCCACAATTGTATTACAATAATAATTGATGACTGACCACTGTTTTCGCTATCATTTCACAGCAAGCCTACGAACTTTATGACGGATTTGTGGTACTGCACGGTACGGACACATTAGCGTACACCGCGTCCGCACTGTCGTTTATGTTCGAGAACCTGGGCAAGACCGTCATCATTACGGGCGCACAGGTATAGTAGCCGTAATATACTATTTACATAATGTGTAGGGTGAGATGAATAGCGATAGACGTCAGAAAATTTGGGAGGTAATTAAACCAACAAATGGTAATTTCATTAATAAAAAAACATCATTCATATGAATCACAATCTTATTCTCAATCATTTGAATTTCTCTCATTGTAGGGTACTGAGTATTAAGTAGATAAAAAGCCTATTCAAAACAGCTTAAGATAAAGTGATTTTACAATAAATTTTATTCGCATTTTCAACAGTGAATTCAGTTCTTTCCTTTTTTTTTTTTTGCGCAATATTTCTGAAGATATAATTTTTTTAATGAAAAAATAGGTTTTACCGGGGAAAAAAAGAAAAACCGAATTATCTACAATAAGATTGAAAATCGGATCATGATTTCACGTGAAAAAATGTTGCAGCAATAGAAATATTGAATCATCTTTCGAAATTTTTGACATCATTCACCAATTATCACGTGTACAAAATGAGTGGACGCAAATAACATTGACCATGTGTGTGTTTTTTTTCCGTCCCTCAGCTGCCCGTGTTCGACCTGCGAAGCGATGGCAGTGACAACTTTGTGACCAGCCTGTTGATGGCCGGAAACTACTGTATCCCTGAGGTAACTATTCTGTTCCACAACAAGCTATTGCGTGGAAACCGCACCGTCAAGGTGGACTGTGAAAGCTTCGCGGCATTCGATTCACCCAATCTTCCACCGTTGGCCGTCATCGGGATCGATATCAACGGTACGTACACAGAAATATTTTTTATATATTCTAGAATTAGGGGCTAACGTGGGCCATGGGTGGCAAATTGTTAAGTGTGGCACTACTCTAATTGACTATCTTTGTTTTTGGACACAGAACCGGCTCGATAATGCAATTAATTAAACGCGTCATTCAACTAGACTAGGTACTCGAATTTCACGATTAATATCCGAATATTTTTACTTCCGACTTTTGCTCTTCGCAACCTAAAAGAGTCAACTGTAAAAGGAAAGTCGCCGTGGTCTCCTGAATATTCGTTTACTAGTCGAACGTAAGAAATAAATTACCCGTAGGCCAAAAAAATACCCAATACAGATGATTCCCACCGTCACTGCAACCTTTTTGTATGAGTTTTTAATAATGAGTAGGCATTTTGATCAAAAGGTCACTTATTAGGGGGCATTTCGGCCATTTTTTTTTTTTATATATAATTTATAAAGTATTGTAATGAAATTTTTAATTATTTCGATTTAACCAAAATAAAAAAAAATAAAAATCTTCATTTAAAAAAATGCAATGTGATAATATTGAAAATTTAAAATGGGCATAGAATAAAAAAGGACGTACGTAAGGTGTATAACCTTGAGGTTTTCTTCACACCTTGAGTGGGATACTCTTGTGGGTGAATTGAATTTTAAAGAAATGATAAATTATTTCTTTAATAAGATGTTTCTGAGCTTCAGTTTATTCAAGATAATTTTACTTAAAAATTACAAAGTTTGTTATAATAGCAAAAAACTATATTTAATGCTCGTCGAGCTTTATATTTCACTATTAACTGAGAAAGTAAAATAATAATTTTCGATGAGAAAATATATGATAGAAAATTTTTTCCAAAATCCAAATTTTTTTTTGCATTTTTGATTTTTAGCAAAGCGAAAAAGCTTATGAATTTACAATGGTGTTTATTTTTTTTCCGTTGTATAAACACTTTTTCGTATAGAAATACTGATCCTAGAGCCTCTATCAGCCACTTTTTGATACGTGCATTGACTCTAAACGGTACTTTATACTTAGCATTTCTTAAAATTTACATTATTTCATTATTACACTTGACCCCATTGTTGGTAATCATGACAACCACGATTTCTATGGTTGCCATGGTTACTATGACTATCATGATTTCCACGGTTACATATCCGTGGTAGCCATGGCCGTGTGGTAATCATGATAAACATGGCATCCAGGGTAATGTAGTAATTATTGTTACATGGTTACTGAATAATCACTGAACCTTAGCTCAGAATCGTTTTATTCAAAAATGATTTATCATTTCTTTAAAATTTAATATACCCACTAAGAATATTCCATCCGAAAAGCGAAATATATCCATGGTCCAAAGTCTGTCCGGCCTTTTTAAAATTGTTTTGCGCCAAAATATTTCTCATATTATTGTCCATCTTTAAATTTTCATTAAGTTTAGATTAAAAAAAAATAGTTTTTGTGTCTTTTTTGTCAAATTTTGGATAGCTTTTTCCTAATTTTGAGAAAACTATTGAGAATTTCGAAAAATGACCACTCAAAAGTACTATATAGAGGAAATTTGGGATTCGAAATTTAGCTGGTCGAAACTTTTGGACAAGTATTTCTATACAAAAACGTGTACACGTAAAAAAAAAATAAAAAATAAACATAATTGTAAAACTCTAGCTTTCGCTCCATTTAGAATCTAAAAGGTCTGGGGAAACTACCTCATTACATCAGATTTTGTGCGCATGAACAAAATACACGTATAGCAAAGCTAATGAATCCGTCACTGATCTACGACAATAATAATAAAATATAAGACGAATTGGTTTATAAGTCACTACAACCCTTCCGTTTTTTGTTTCATGTCATTGTTGCCACTACTGACCGTGATATTCTTCATTGTCCGTACTCGTATGCAGTGTCATTCAGACAGATATTTCGGCCGAGATCCATTGAAAAGTTTTCTGTCCACCTGCAACTCGATGAGAACGTCAGTCTGCTGCGGATTTTCCCCAATATAACTGCCGATACGGTACGGTATAATATATAATATTATAATGATACCTTTTACGTGACATCGTCATAGGCACAAATAAGTAGTGTTTGAGATCTGAGGGGGTTGAAGTCTAATGATAATGTTGTTGTATATATATATTATGTAAAAGTATTAAATCTATTGATGTCAAATTTAGTACACCAACAGCTTAAACAACATTTTTAATCTCCTGTGCATGCAACTGTGTTGCAGTGAAAATCAATATTATTATGGCTCGTGTATACAATTGCCCAATGCATAAAGACTATGAATTACATAATTATTTTCAAGAATTCAAAGAATTCTAGGATCATAATATTTCGCTTGTGTGTTATCCGACTTATGTGACCAGTTTTTTTTTTTCGTGAAACTAATGTAATTTAATATGAATGTGATATTATTTTCAATCAATTAACATAATACTGCAATAACGTCACTAAATTTTAACTGACTATCTAGATAAGAGAGCACCAACTAATTTCTGTGGGTTCGTATTAAAAGTTACTAAACTTTCCACGATCCAAAATACTTTGAATGACTTTTTTCACGCATTAACTTATAACAGATACATATTTTATTTGTATTAAATGATTTTAATTAATCTTTACCACATTACGATCACAAAAAATGAAAATATTAAGTAACTATGTTTTTATTCGAAAAATCGCGTTATTTAGTTTTAACAAGATTTTTTATATTTGGAGTTAAGTTTTCACAACTAATTCTCAATAAACCATTATGATGATCATATTCTTTTAGCCGGTATCTGAAATTATTTCTTATAAAGTTGATATTCGAAAAAACAGCTTTGCATACATACATTTAATTAAATATTGTATAATGTTTTGAAACAAATTTATAAACATTACTACTTACTTGGTAATTTTCACCAAATAATTTGTGTTTAGTTTCATAATGCTTCTTAAAATTGAAATTTTTGGTGATACTCACTGTGTACAAATCAACCATAAATCTATTGCCTTGACTTTGTAAGGTATGTATTGTTAAACAACATAAATCTGTTAATTTTAAAGAAACTATCTAATTTCGGCTTTTATTAGTATTATTTCACCCTTCCCTAATTTACCTTTTATTAATCTCACTATTATTTTATACGTAAAAAAAATAATACAAAATGAGTTATTTAAATAAGTAATCACCCAGTACCATATAAACTATTGTTGCCCTTGCAAGACCGAAAGAAAATCAATAGTAAAAATCTGGAATTTTAAATATTTAAAATCTGGACAATAAAAATCTAATATTGGTAAATAAATAAACCACGTGCCGTAACTTGTAAATTCTTTAAATTATTCGTAATCACTCATATCGCAAAATAGGTTTTTTATCATACGGTATAATTTTTTTAAATTATGTATATTGTACATCACGCGACTATCGGAGTCCGTAAAAAATGTGTCCGCGGTCCGCCAGTTGGTGACCGCTGATCTAGATGGTAATAACTTTTTCATTGAACACAAATTGTAATAGCAAATAATACAATTCAATAAGTGTAAATAAAAAGTATGATAATATGTTTGGATAGTGATGGCTATTGCCATTTGGGAGTACTTAGCTTCTAAATTACCTCTATTTGCGCGCGAGGTTTGTTGTATATTTTTGCGTTTTGGTTTAATTCGTAATCGTACGCAGGTCCGGACATTTTTGCAACCACCAATCCGGGGTGTAGTGCTTCAAACCTATGGAGCCGGTAACTTGCCCGGTAATCGAGCGGATATTATGGCAGAGTTAAAGGCGGCCACCGATCGTGGTGTCATTGTATTTAACTGCAGTCAGTGCTTCAAGGGATCGGTAAACGCCGTTTACCAAACCGGACAAGTACGTATTTTATCCACCGTTTTGTGATGTCCCATGACCATTTTTGCAGTATTCAGTGTTCACACGTAAAGGTCTATATTATATTGGTACCAGAAAAGCCTGACCACGTAGTCAGTAGTCTTAAAACAGTTAAAACAATACACTTGAGAGAATATATAGTGTGTGTTATTGAAACAATAACTACACAGATCTAATATAAACTTTTTCACTCGTTTTAAAATTCAATTTTACATAATATTTGTTTGTCAAAATTATGTAATATTCAAATAAAGTAAATATTATTTTTTTAATAAAACTGTTCTCCAGCCTCCAACTACTTCGCCATCCAGATGTTATTTATTTGAAATATTGTTGCCGGAGTCTGGGGTGGAACTCTCCGAAAATATTATTATGCTAGGTAGCAAAGCTAAATTCTTCCTAGATCCTCTAGTATACATTATACCATAAATCACAATAGTAACAATTATTGCAGTATATTACGTATTAATAATTAAATATATTAAATAATACGTATTTAATATATCTGACGATATGAACCGATTACTATAGTCATTTTTATATTTTTATTTAAAAAATAGGTATTGAACCAGGTAGGAGTCATTTCGGGTAATGATATTACACCCGAAGCGGCACTCGCTAAACTCTCGTACGTCTTATCCAAGGATGATTGGGATCTGAGCACCAAGCGAATGGTAAACACACAAATAACAAACGTCTATTTGTCTGTTAAACTTATAACTTGACTTAACCGTTTTATAAAATATGCGCTATAGATGCTCGGTGCAAATCTGAGAGGAGAAATGAGTTGTGGACCACCCAAGCCTTCGCGAAAAAATCGATCTGCAGATGAATGGGATTTGGTCGATGCCGTAGCCCGAACTCTGCTACATGTCAACGGTTCGCAAGAGTTGACCGCTCTCGGAGGCATCCTTTTCCCAGCAATGTTGGGTAACGCTGTCGTTCGGTCAGATTTGAGCAAGTTGGATGAGCTCAAAGGCTTTGTAAGTATAGACTACACATATATATAACATTTAAGATATTATACAGTTTACTATACCTATTCACTGTATCATATTGATAAAACAATATTGCCTCCCAAAGTTATCCTTCCCCAATAATCATTTCGATTTCTGCCATAGTCACCATATTTATCACTTCACTGTTCATCTTAATAAATATTACAAACATTATCTCTGACATACTTTCCAGGGTGCTGACTTTTCCGCACAAAACGCTGACGGCCGTACAGCTTTACACTTAGCGTGTGCTCTGGGTAACACCCAAATCGTTCAATACCTACTGTTGAACGGTGCCAGCGTTCACATCAAAGATCAGTAAGTATACCTGATAAAATACAGTCCAGTTTAATTGGATTTCTGATATTGTCGATGGCATCCAAGAGACGATTTCGGGGTGTTCCTTGATTAACGATTACTTTAAATTAATTACAATGGAAAATCAAAACTTTATATTAATATGTGTGCACAGATGTATATTAATACAAAATACAAACCCACACGATTAAAAAAAAATAATATTTTGTCTAAATGAAACCTACCTCAATTTAAATAACGTCAAAACTGCCACTGACATTCGGCAGCACTTTTCATGTTACCGTATACAGTGCGATTCCTTTTAAAGGTAACACTAAATAATTCTGTCCAGTGACATTGGATTGGTATGCGGTTTTTGGGAAGAGACAGAGAATACATAAATACACTTTTCCTGATGATTTTTACATTTTTAGATCTTTCCGTGTGAGCATGCGCAATAGTGCTTGCATTTTTTTAAATGGCAATATATGTTTTGAATACCAAATTCAGATAGACCGAATTTTTTTAAGTCAATTTGGTCCTTTTCACCATAGCTCTAAAATCAAAATTGACTAAATGACAACGTTTAGTTTCGACTAAAATTGTTGAATTTTTCAATAATAATCATACTAGAATTTTATGAATTATTATGAAATTTCAAGTATTTTTTTTTGTATACGTAGGTTTGCAGACATTATTAAATCATTTAAACTTAATTTTGAGGAATTAATTAAGCTCAATAAGACGTAAATGTAGTTAATTTACTGAGAAAAAATTAAACAAACTGAAATGATTTATTTTTCATGACTTTTATTATTAAAGTTTCTATTAAATTATAAACTTTATCATTTATTGTTATTTTTCATAATAATGTAAGGGTAATTACTTGTAATCTCTATGATCATTTATTTTTGTAGCCGTAAAGGCTACAAACCAAATTTATTTATCGTGTGCTAAGAATGATATTATCTTAAAGCCCGTATAAATCTGAAAATAATAACTTATTATAACTGATAAGTTTTAGCATTTGTTTAAAATGTGGTTATTGAAAGTCATTACAAGTTTTAAACTCGAATGTAACGCAAGTATTTCATTGAAATTTAAAAATGCCAAGTAACAATGAAAAAGTTGATATGATTTTAGTTTATGGTGAATGTCGACGTAATTCACGAAATGCCGCTAGACTTTATGCAGTACGATATCCTGAACGATATCACCCTCCTCACAATTACTTTGTCCGAATTGAATCATCTTTGAGAAATAGTGGTGAGCTACCTGCAAGACAAGGTATTAATCGAATGTTCAACTCCACTTTTAAATTATGAAGATCTCAAAAATAAAATTGTAAATGCTTGTGCAGAACTTAGCAGGTATTAGATATTAGCAGGTACTCAAAGAGAAGTGATTCGTCAATTTCAGTCATGCATAGAGAATGATGGGCTAAATTTTAAACAATTTATTAGATAGATATAAGAAATTTGTTTACCCAAATTAATAATAGAAATTATTAAAATTAAAAAAATTGTGTTAATTAGGTTAATCATTTCTTAGTAAATTAACTACATTTACGTCTTATTGAGCTTAATTAATTCCTCAAAATTAAGTTTAAATGATTTAATAATATCTGCAAACCTACGTATACAAAAAAAATACTTGAAATTTCATAATAATTCATAAAATTCTAGTATGATTATTATTGAAAAATTCAATAATTTTAGTCAAAACTTTAACTCGTTGTCATTTAGTCAATTTTAATTTTAGAGCTATGGTGAAAAAGACCAAATTGACTTAAAAAAATTCGGTCTATCTGAATTTGGTATTCAAAACATATGTTGCCATTTAAAAAAATGCAAGCACTATTGCGCATGCTCACACGGAAAGATCTAAAAATGTAAAAATCATCAGGAAAAGTGTATTTATGTTTTATGTATTCTCTGTCTCCTCCCAAAAACCGCATACCAATCCAATGTCACTGGACAGAATTATTTAGTGTTACCTTTAAAATGAATCACACTGTATAAAGGATAATTCATTAAGCATACTCATATGAAAAATTACCTAGATAAAATTCAGTAGTTAAAATAGGGAGTTGCCTTTTCAAAAAAAGTTTGTATTATAACAGGACATCCTTAAGGTGACATGAAAAAAAAAGTTAAGGAAAACATAGATTTTAGAGTAAGTTGAACATGGAAAAAATCCAAATTTTTCCATTTTTACATTCAAAAATGAGATGAGCTTGCTTAGTGAATCACCCTATATAAAGTGCAGTCATTTACGTATATAATTTTATATATCAGCTTTGAAAGGACACCGTTGGTCGATGCTGTTGAAAACGATCGAGATGCAGTGGTGCAATTATTAAGAAAATGCGGAGCTCACCTCAACTCACCCGCTAAGCACGTAGGCCAACAGTTATGCAAGTGAGTACATAAGTTGCGTATAGCATTCAAAAGTATATAATTATATTTATAGTCATAGGCGTGCGCAGACATTTGGTATATGTGTGCCATGAAGAAAATGGATCACTTTTCCTTAGAATAAGCCTTATTCCCCCCTCCAAAAAAAATTAATATAAAATATAAATTTATAAAAAATCATTAACTATTAGTGTTTCATAATAGCAATTTTATTTTCAATAAAGTTTCATAACCAAGTAAATACAATGAAATGTTAAATATAAAATTAAAAATTAAATAGTATAAACAAAAAAGACGGACATACTTCGCTCCTCGGGTCAGATACACTTGGGGTGTGTGTAGAATTTTAAAGAAACGATAAGTCATTTCTTCAATAAGAGGATTCTGAACGAAGAAAGTTAATAATATAAAGAACAATAATAGTAGTAATTTTTAACACACTCACCAAGAGTGTCTGACCAGAAGAGCGAAGAATATCCTTGGTGCGTAGTTTGTCCGGCTTTCTTGGCTATACGTCACGTTACTTTACTTTACTTTTTTTAATCTAATAAATAAAAGAAGAGAAAAAAAAATTAATGAGAAAAAGAATTAGAATAATGTCTAAAAACTTTTTCCAAATTTTCAAAATTTTCTTGCGCCAAAATTTTTCTCATATTATTGTTTATTTATATTTAAATTTTCATGAAGTTTAAATCAAAAAATGATGGTTTCCGCGTTTTTTTTTTTGTCAAATTTTGGGTATTTTTTTCCACCAAAAAAATTGAAGAATTGAGAAATTCAAAAGATAACCTTTCGAAAGTACTAACTAGAGGCGAAAATCCGGTTTCAAAAAGTTGTTGATCGAGAATTTTGGACAAGTATTTCTATGAGAAAAAGTGTTCACTGGAAAAAAAATAAACATTATTGTAAAAACACTGACTTCTTCACTTTGTTCAGAATCTATATTACAAATAAGTAAAATAAAATAAATACATAATACGTAAACTAAGATTAAACTAGTGACTGTTTTCTATGTATTGTATTTAACATAAAACTTATTATAATATTAATAATCTTTTTTAAAAGGAGTCGTGCTTTAAATTTTTTAATCACGCTATTAAAATCAAATGATTTTAGTAACTAACAAGTTTTTTTGTTAACTAAATATTGTGTATCTAAATTTTTTCATATCCAGGAGTCAAGAGTCATGTGTTATCCT
>JAIPRM010002773.1:0-28847 GCA_025469315.1 Stegophylla sp. TES_Ste_2020
AAGTAAATATGTTGTGAGTATTAAATATTTATTTTATTTTATTAACAAACCCTCAATATTATAATTATTAAGTCTTTTTCCTAAAAGATATGTCTAAAAAGATCAAAACTTCGTCCAGGAGCCATTCTAAAAAACATTAATTACACTGAAAGTGTCAAATCGACAAGTTTATATATAACTTATAACATATAACTTATGTTTTAAATCCAATATTATATAATATAGGTCTTAATTAGACCTTTACTATTATTATATCACAGAGTCTACTCTATACTAGATGGCGAATTCCTGTTGTGATGTGAAGCCAGCTATCAGTATCGCCGCCATTTTCTTTAGAGAAAATTATTGTATTATCTAAGCTTATCGAGTTATCACATTGTTACTGTAAATTTTGATTTTTGAATATTATTTTTTCTGGTATCTTTAAAATAGTGTATAAAATAAACGCACTACAAAGTGGATTTTCAAATTTTTGTCTAGTGCAGCGCTGATACCTATGAAAATCTAAATGTTTTTATAAGAATTTAATTTAGATTCATAAGATATTTATTGTATTAATAAAATAAGAACAGGATAATATTTAATTTCCGTTATAGGTAGTATTAATTATTAAAAAGTATTTAAAAGAAATGATTACTTAAGTGTTAAATGTTAATGAATTGAAAGTTGTTAGATTTGTTTATTAAAACCATTATCATCCGCGAAAGTAAGTGTATTAAATATGAAAAATATAATATCCTAAAACAACGATTCCCAGAATTTTCTTGTACCTATAGCTAAAATATCAGTGAAGTACATTTTTATTTTACATACCTGATACAAAGAAATTAATGTAAAAAATGCGATTGTTTCATGTATAAATATCTTATAATTTTGTGACAATATTACTGCAATACACTTTTTTTTTTTTTTGACATTAAATTTTGACAAATATCTATTTTGATTTTAATAATATGGAAATTTCTGAATATTCTATGTCACTCAAATAGGAAGTACCTACCTAGAAATCATTTTCAACAATCAAGTCAATTTTTTTTTTTTTTTTGTAAAAAAACTTAAAGCACCAAAAACACTATTTTTAAAAAAAAGTAGATTAAAGTAAAGTAAAGTCTAGACAAGAAAGCCGGACATACTTTGCACCACAGGTATTCTTCGCTCCTCGGGTCAGATACTCTTGAAAGGTGTGTATAATTTTAAAGAAACAATAAATCATTTCTTCAATAAAACATTTCTGAACAAAGGAAGTTAATAATATAAAGAACAATAATAGTTGTCATTTTCAACATACTCACCAAAAAAGTATCTGACCCAAAGAGCAAAGAATATCCTTGGTGCAAAGTATGTTTGATTTTCTTGCCTATACTTTACTTTACTTTACTTTTTTTTTATTGAATATGTAGTAGGGGGAAAAAATTAGAAAAATGTCCAAAATTTTTTTGTCACATTTTCAAAATTATCTTGCTCCAAAATGTTTCTCACATTATAGTCTATCTATGTACATCATTGCTTTAGTGATTATTATAATTCATTATTTATTATTATATGTATGAAAAGTTAAATTTTTTTATTTTATAGATGAATAAAGATCAGGAAAAAAAGAAACCAAGTTTAAGAGCTAAAAGTCCTATAATTATGTCAAAAAGGAAAAATATGGCTTTGATAAATTCAAACGAACAGTCGACTCCAAAAATACAAAGATTAAATAAAAGTCCAAAGGTATTAAGTTTTAAAATATAAATGTAAAAGTTAGGGAAAGCGAAAGTTAGGGAAACTATCTGTATTCTAGTGTCAGGATTGATCATGGTGAAATGGAACTTAAAAATATTTTAATTTTAATTTTTGTTGTAAATAAGTGACTAAAAATGGTGTTATAAATCAATTGCACTTCAGGAATTAGTTTTCAGTATGCAAAGAAAATGTTGTGTTAATTGCTGGTGTACTAAGATATCAATAAATTTCATTTCGGCAAGCTTCAGCATTAAAATAATCTGTTATTGGTAGACATATGCGATGCAGTAATTACAAAGTTAAACAAAGTTCACTACATTATTACTCATATCCGGGAAATCGGGTGATTTGATGAGGTCCACGATGTGACGTGGAAAATAAGTGAAAAAATATGCCTACAGTATGGTTTAAACCACAACAAAATATTCGATATACTCATTAATTAAATTTGTTGTATGCTAAACTCACGCAGAAAACATTTTAATTAAAAAATATTAACTAATTATTTGAAATGTATAGTTTTATTCGTGCTTTTAATTAATTAATTTGTTTTAGAAAATTCAAGAAACAAAAGTACCAATAAAAACAACAGTGGTTCATCCACTAAAAACTTTAAAACATTTGAATTTGAACCATAATTTACAATCAACTCCAAATACTAGAAATTTTAACAAATCGGTGATAGAATCAAGAATAGTAATGAAGTAAGATTGTTTCTTTTAAATTGATTTAATACTTTTGTTAAGCTTTTAGATTTTAAGCATTTAAGTAAAGTACCTAAAGAATGCATTCATTTTATAATGATATATTACCATATTTTTGGGTAGATAGTAAAAATAGTGCAAAAATTTCATTCAGCCTCTCGAAAGATCAGAAAATTATGAGCTACTTGATACTATTGATTATTATATTTAATGGTTATTATTGTTAATTCCGGGAGTTTATATGTTGGTCGGACAGTAAAAACGATAACAGTACACGCACTAATGATCATTTGTTACACATACACAGACACAGTCAAGTGTTCACATCATATAAATATTATCATATATTATTTTGCTTAACAGCCGGGGCTCAATTAAGATTATTTTTTTGGAGGAGTATTTGAATAATAACAAGTAATAATAAAAAAAAAATTATTCGATCCATATTTGACTCAATTGAGATCTTCTTTGAGTAGCCCCCTCCCCCCTATAAAAGAAAGTCTGATACGCTACTGCTGCCAGGTAGTTGCAATAACCTACAAGCACATCCCTTTTATATGTAATATAAATTTGTTTATATTTTCTTATTCTATATTTTTCTATATTTTTATATTTTGTTATTATTTTAATAGTTCTTAAATTATTTTCAGTCTCAGTCCAATAGTGTCATCCGTTGAAAAAAATTTAAATTGCAGAGATGATATTTTTCAACATAAATTAGATGGCTTGGTAAATTTTTTTATGATATTAACTCTTATTTTTGGATGCTTTAAATTGTTGTTAATTATATACATTATAATTAAATAGGATCAATCTAATAAACAGGATTCATCGAATGTGAATTTTAAACTAGAATCAAATAATGAATTTAAGCCTAATAAAATTATAAATAATCTTTCTAATGATGGTAATATTCTTGATTCACCAATGTTACCTGTGAACACAAGAAAAAGGGATGAAGATAAATTAAAAGAAAAAACGAAAAGATGTTTATTTGAAAAAGAAACTGCTAATAATATATCTAATGTAGTTACTGATCAAGATTCATTAAATATTTCTTTAGATATCTTAGAACAAGTTTGTCAAGTGTCAGAAATTATGGATTATAGTTTAACTGAAGAAATAAAAATAAATGATAGTGAGAAAAAGAAAGAAAAATTAGCTTGTTTTCTTTACGGTGACAATAATACCACAAAACTCAATGACAACGAAGAAGAAAATGAATTATTACAATTAGCTTTAAGCATAGAAGACAATTTATTAAATGAAACTAAATCTGAAAATAAAATAAATTTCGATGGAGAATTTACTTCTTTAAACCAACTTAATAATAAGGAAATTAACTTATCTGAAAATGACACTAAACTATGCAATAATAATGAAGTAAAAATCAATGTATTTAGTGATTCTAAGTTAAATTTTCAAGATCATGCAGAAATTGATAATATTGGAAATTCACAAATGTGTGAAATAGCTGATATTACAGAACCATTAGAATCCTTTGATGATAAATGGACACAACAATATCTTTGTAATGAATCCAATATTACCAATGAAAAAAAAGAAAACATTTTATTATGTAAGAATTATCTTCACTCTAATCAAATTGAATCTGGTAATAATCTAACCAAGATTAATGATTACAATATTACAAACTCTAATATGTATAAAGGTTTTTCAACTGCAGGAGGCAAATCTATTAAAGTTTCACCAGAAGCCTTATATAAAGTTGAATCATTATTAAAAGATGAACTTAATGATTCCATGACCAGTATTAAGGATAAAAATATTTGCGATGGATTTTTAGCTCCTGGAGATAAATCTATAGAGTCTTTTGATGATAAATGGACTCAACAATATCTTTATAATGAATCTAATATTACAAATAAAATGAAAGAAAAGAAAATTTATAATTATTCTCTTCTTTCTAATCAAATATCATCTGGTAATATTCTAACCATACCTAAAGATAACAATGTTACAAACTCCAATTTGCAAAAAGGTTTTTCCACTGCTGGAGGTAAATCGATTAGAGTATCAAATGAGGCCTTACATAAAGTTAGATTGTTATTAAAAGATGAATTTAATGATTTCTCAACAAATATTAAAGATGAAACTATTATGAGCTCAAATTTTTGTGAAGGGTTTTCAACTGCTGGAGGTAAATTGATTAAAGTATCAGACGAAGCCTTACATAAGGTTCAATCATTATTAAAAGATGAACTTGGTGAAGACTCAACAATTATTAAAAATAAAACTATGGAAAACTCTAATATGTATGAAGGTTTTTCAACTGCTGTTGGTAAATCTATTGAGTCCTTTGATGATAAATGGACACAACAATACCTTTTTAATGAATCAAATTTTACCAATGAAAAACAAAAAAAGAAAATGAATAATAATTCTCTTCATTCTAATCAAATGTCATCTGGTAATAATCTAATTATACTAAAACATAATAATGTTATGAACTCTAATTTGTGTAAAGGCTTTTCGACTGCTGGAGGTAAATCTATTAAAGTATCAAATGAGGCTTTATGTAAGGTCCAATCGTTATTAAAAGACGAACTTCAAGATTCCTTAACTAATACTATAGATACATCTATTATGAACTCAAATAAGTATAAAGATTTTTTAACTGCTGGAGGTAAATCTATTGAGTCCTTTGATGATAAATGGACACAACAATACCTTTGTAATGAATCAAATTTTACCAATGAAAAACAAAAAAAAAAAATTAATAATAATTTTCTTCATTTTAATCAAATGTCATCTGGTAATAGTCTAACCATACCTAAAGATACCAATATTATGAACTCTAGTTTGTGTAAAGGTTTTTCCACTGCTGGAGGTAAATCTATTGAAGTATCAGATGAAGCATTATATAAAGTTAAATCGTTATTAAAAGATGAATTTAATGATTTCTCAACAAGTATTAAAGATGAAACTATTATGAACTCAAATATTCATAAAGGGTTTTCAACTGCTGGAGGTAAATCTATTGAAGTATCAGATGAAGCATTATATAAAGTTAAATCGTTATTAAAAGATGAATTTAATGATTTCTCAACAAGTATTAAAGATGAAACTATTATGAACTCAAATATTCATAAAGGGTTTTCAACTGCTGGAGGTAAATCTATTGAAGTATCAGATGAAGCCTTATATAAAGTTAAATCGTTCTTAAAAGATGAACTTGGTGAAACTTCAACAAATATTAAAAATAAAACTTTGGCAAAATCTAATGTAATATGTAAAGGTTTTTCAACAGCTGGGGGTAAATCTATTAAAGTATCAGATGAGGCTTTACAGAAAGTTCAATTATTATTAAAAGATGAAGAAAAAGGATCTCAACTGTTAATTAATTCATATGAAAGGGCTATTTCTGATCACAGGGACTTAAATACATCAAAATCAACTATTATATCCAAATCAAATATTAATTTATTCGAGACTTTAAATAGTGAGGAGGAATGTGCTCTTGAAGATGTATCATTAGTTGATACTGTTGAAAAATTTGAAAAAGAACATATGGTTTACAAGTCAGTTTTGAAAAATAAACGACCTGGAAGCCCTATGTATGAGATGAATCATAAAATGAAAAAAATAGTACATGATGAAGGATGGGAAAGAGACGTGTTAAAAACTTCTTTTGATGAGTACCTAGTAAAAAAATTAACTGGACCAAAAGTATCACTACCAGAATCTGTAAATTGGATTTTACCAAAAATATATTACACAAAACAGGTAATATTATTTTATTTTAATGTATTTATACCGTATGTAATATTTTAATGAAAATTATTGTATAAAAAAGTGAAATTTTTATATTTTCAACAAAATTAATAAATTCTTAATATTTCTTACTAATCAGTAATTTTAACTTACCATTCTCCCCAAATATATGACGTATCGTGACACCGCCACCCACCATTGAACTCTGTGGCCGTGTCAAATTTGGCTCCTCAACGGGGATACTTACCACTATACTACCGACTACTCTTATGGTTTTATTACATTTTATTCCTTATATTTTAGAATAAAAACCCATAAATATTTTGTTATAATATTAATTAAATTATTGGAATGATTCATTGATTATGAAAAAATTGTTTCAGTTTCCTGATAATATTAAAAGTGAACTATTCAAACTGAATATTGATAATGCTCTAAATTTGAAATTATACTGGGAAAAGTAAATTTTATACTTTATTAGATTTATGATAGATAAATATTTATTAATTTTTTTTCTTTTAGAGATTTTAAATTATTTGATGGCAGTAAAAATAATAAAATGTACAGTTTTCAAGATATAAAACAATATTTTTTAACACATCAGTTGGTTGATGAAAAACTCATTCCCAAAGGATGGATTAATAATCATTTTTGTTTGATAGTTTGGAAGTTAGCTGCAACAGAAATTAGTTTTCCTGATCATTTTGGAAAAAAGTACATAGACATAAGTATTATAATATATAAAAATTAGTTCAGTAATTATGAGAACTGTATTGAAATATATTGTTCCCAATATTATTAGTATTATCACCTTAAGTATTTTTTTCTATTACCCAAGTTCTTGATAACTATGATTTTCCATAAAATATCAATAATAATTTCTTTAATAAAACCGTTAAATTTTTTACATTTTCATTAACTTTTCATGTGTTTCTTGCTTGTTTCATGGAGTGAATATTAATTTCATATACATTGAAATATTTGTTATATAGTCACATATATTATATATTAGAGTAGTCCTCAAACAGGTCATTTCCAAATTTTAATGAGTGCACCCCTTATAAAGGTTCGAAATAAATAAAATAAAACCATGTTTTTTTTCTATGTTTAATTTTTTTTTTTAGGCCCAGATGTAGATCACAGAAAAAAATCTAGTTGCTATGCTTTTTTCATAAAAAACCATCTACTATTTTGGAAAAAATTTTCAACTATGAAAAGCAAAATGATGCAACCAATATGGTATGTAAGTAAAACCACTATATTGGTGCCGACAATTAGTTTTATGTGGTTGAAATTTCTTTAAAAAAAAAATAGAGGTTTTTTTGATAGTAGAAGCATAGTAACCAAGTTTTTTTTGTGATCCATATCTGGGACTAAAAAAAAAAAAAAAAAAAAATTAAAACCCATGTTATTTAAGTTGAAAAAAATACAGACTTGGAGCCACATGTTAAAATTAAGATAGGGGCATGACATATTGTGAAGATTTTTTATTTGGAGCCTTTTTGGAAGACTCCTTCATTAAAATTAAAAGATGTCCCATTTAAGGACCACTCATATATATATATACATGAGTACAAACATTATAAAAAAGGCTAGACATACTTCGTACTATGGATATTCTTCACTTTTCGTACGGGATTTGGTGTGTGTGTGTGTTAAATTTTAAAGAAATGATAAATCATTTCTTCAATAAAACAATTCTAAGTAGAACTTCAGTTTGTTCTAGAAAATTTTATCTAGAAATTAGAGTTTATTTATATTACGAAAAAAATTTATTTTTTATTCAGCCAGTTTTATAAAATATTATTAACTGAGAAAAGGAAAAAAACAATTTTAATGAAAAAAACCTCACATTATAATTTTTTTTCTCCAAAATATTTTTCATCTAATCTATTTATATTTTAAATTTTCATAAGTTTGCATTAAAATAAATAGATTTTGTCAAATTTTAGCTAAACTATTAACCTTGAACTACCTGAACTAAAGCTTGACATTTTTGTGAAATGATCTCTTTAAAATACCATCTAAACTCTAGTGCAATAGTTTTCAAACTGGCATTCACTAGGTGTGCTGAGAAAATTTAAAATATTTCATACCTTTTTGAAAAAAGGTTTTCAGTACTTACAAATATAAAAATTAAGGAATGTGATATACTTATTTCATTGGAAGAAAAAATACGGGTATGTCTGTCAACTTAATCGCTCAAAATTTAATTATGAAAGATATTTGTGACGCCCATCAAGCACACATTTTTCATTAAACGTATCAATTAAATAAATTTAATAAGTAGGTAATATAATGTCACAATAATTAAATCTGTAATGCATATACAAGGAAATTCATGTCAAATTCTCGATTATTCTTGATATTTAAGATTTTTTAGTAAAATATGCTAGAATGTGATTTTAGTCTTACAATTATTATCACACATGTTGTACTTCAATTTTAGCATATTATATTTGTGTGTGATCAATTCTCATTTGGTTTTTATCTTTATTTGGTCATTTTCTTTTAGCTTATGTATGGTGGCATTTCCGGTGTATGAATTAGTCTGCTAAATTAGAATGTTTATTTGTTCTTGATTAATTTCCTTGACCATATTACCTATCAGAATTATGGATTTTTAATTTTATTTATTTTAGTATTATTATAATAGCCAGATTTAATTAACCATTATTTATTTTAGACTATTGACTGCAAAAAATGTGACTCACCAACTGTTATATAGATATTATATTGAAATTGAAAAATGCAAAAGATCATCATTAAAAAAGATACTCGAAAAAGATGAAACCGCTACAAAACGAATAATCTTGTGTGTTTCGAGAGTTGTCAAAGTAAGCTATTGAAGAATCACAAAAATGAAGTATTTTTTTAGATATTTTTCTATCTATATGTTACATACAAAGTCTGGAATTGTACACTTCGCGAAGTGTACCTATTCAATGATAATAAAACTACTTACTAGTAGAACTTACTCATTGAATTGGATTTTTAATTTTGCAGGAAAATACAACAGATACATATAACATTGAACTTACTGATGGCTGGTATAGTGTCCAAGCATTAATTGACTCTGAAATGAATATGCTTTTACAAAAAGGCATTGTAAAAGTTGGTACTAAACTTATAATATGTAATGCAGAACTTATTGGTGCTGAAGATGGAATTGACCCATTAGAGGTAAATAATTAGTATTATTTAACAACTAAATAAGTATAAATAAATAATTTATTTTATAAAGGCATATATAACTTACTTGTATTAGATAATATAATTCCTACAATTTTCAATATGTTCATAAGTCAATATACATAAATATCCCTTAAATTTAGTACATGGTAAATGTTTCGTAAATTATATTTATTTATTTAAAATATTTTGAAATTAATACAAATTAAAATCAATCTAATAAAAAAAAAATATATACTTCGCTCCACAGATAGTGTTTGCTCTTCGGGTCAGATATTCGGTGGATATGTTGAAAATGACGACTATTATTGTTCTTTATAGTATTAACTTCTTTTGTTCAAAATTGTCATATTGAAGAAATAATTTATCATTTCTTTAAAATTCTATACACTCACCAAGAATATCTGAGCCGAAGAGCAAAGATTAGTTGTGGTGCGAAGTATGTTCGGTTTTTTTGTCTATACTTTTTATACTCGGGTTAACATGTACATTTTTAATATATATATATATATTTTAATAATATCTTGTTTATCATTAAACATTATTTTATGTTTAAGATTCATGATGGTGTAAAGCTTAAGATATCTACTAACAGTACTCGAAGAGTACGGTGGTATGCTAAACTAGGGTTTTATAAATATGCTACATTACCTATACCAATAACTTTAGAATCAGTTCTACCTCGTGGAGGAATAATAGGCTCGCTTTCATTTGTGATACTAAGGAAATACCCTTTAATGTTCCTTGAACGGAAAGAAAATTCAAAATCTAGTATGTATAGTAAATAAAAGTGTTTAAGTAAATATATATTCAGTAAATTTGTGATATTATTAATTCATTGTTTTAGTTTTAAGGAATGAAAAAATGGAAACTATTGAAGCAGAAAAATATGAAGCTTATCAACAAAAATCATTAGAAATTATTTCAAACAAAATAGAATCTGAATTATTTGCCGAAATGGCTTTAACAGCTAAAAAATCAAAAAATCATATTTTGAGTGTAAAAAAAGGAAATTTAGACAAATTAAGTTTAGATGAGTTAAGTAATGTTATAGAAAATTCCACGGATCCTCTTGAAATTCAAGTAATTTACTGTATTTTTATTTTTTAATATTGATGTATTTTATGTTCTACAATGTCTGTATAATACTGTATTTAATTTTTGTTTATAGTCATTACTCAGTCAAGAAAAATTAGAAGATCTGAAAAATTTTAAAAAAATTGAACAAGAAAAATTCTATAATGAACTTCAAAATAGGGTGAATAAAGTTTTTAATGATCAATTCAAAGATACTCGTAAAGTAATTCCTTTATTGAAGGTATGTAAAATTTGTGTTTATTTTTATTGATTTAACTACTTGAATACTACTAAATTATTAATTAACACAATTATAACTGATGTTAAAAAAAAAGTAAAGCAAAGATAAGTAAAGTATAGACAAGAAATCGGACATACTTCGCTCCTTGGGTAATTTTTCTCTCCTTGGGTCAGATACTCTTGATAATTGTGTAAAATTTTAAAGAAACAATAAATCATTTCTTCAGTATTACGATTCCTCAAAATACCCATCAAGTGTATTTAAACTGAGGAGCGAAGAATAATCGTGGTGTGAAGTATGTCCGGTATAATGGTTTATACTTTACTAATCTTAGCTTTGCTTTACTATACTTTACTTTACTTTTTTTTTCATCTAATATATAAAGAAAAGGGGAAAAAAATTAACGAGAAAAAAGTGTTTGCTTCACATTTCCAAAATTTTTATGTGCCAAAATATTTCTTATATTATTGTCGATCTTTGTTTAAATTTTTATAAAGTTTAGACTAAAAAAAGATAGTTTCTAAATTTCTGTTGTCAAATTTTCGGTAGTTTTTCCCATATTTTGAGAAAAAAATTGAGAATTTCCAAAAATGATCAGTCTGAAGTACCATTTTGAGGCATATCTGGTTTTATAAAGTTGTTGGTCGAGATTTATAGACAAGTATTTTCATAGGAAAAAGTGTTTATTGAAAA
This sequence comes from Stegophylla sp. TES_Ste_2020, assembly GCA_025469315.1. Classification (NCBI taxonomy): domain Eukaryota; kingdom Metazoa; phylum Arthropoda; class Insecta; order Hemiptera; family Aphididae; genus Stegophylla; species Stegophylla sp. TES_Ste_2020. Next base: position 11,371 of record JAIPRM010002773.1, read on the forward strand.
TAAAAGAAAAATATTACTGTAAAAACATTAGCTTCATTGCTTTGCTCAGAATCTAAAATTATAAATTTGCTCTTATCATTTGATGCAAAAATTTTGTAAAAACCTATTTTTTAAATGTTTGTAGTTACGTATTGTTGATGAAAAGTATGCTTCTACTGGTCTTAAATCTGCTATTCTTACTATATGGAATCCATCAGAAGATGTCTCTACACTTTTAAATGCATGTAATGAAGGTCAATGTTGTACTTGTCATAATCTTACTACCAATGGAATTATGTAAGAAAATATATGGTTAAATTGAAATGTAAATGATTAAACATATTTTCTTTATTTAGAAATGGCGAATTACATTTATCAGCGAACAAAAATTCCCGTTTTAATTTTAAAGGATTTAAAATGGAATGTGTCAAACGTGATGTTGTAAACTTTAAAAATCTTTGGTCTGGTACATTTTTTCCATTATTTGGTGAATTAGATTTTGTTGGTATCGTTGTTTCAAATATTAATAAAAATAATAGTTCACTTTGTGAAATTTATGTATCGGACAAAGAAATGAACATTATCAGTGTTTTATTTCGAAGTGATTTAAAGGTAATTTACTCCCCCCCCCCAAAAAAAAAAAAATGTAAACAAACAAAATTATAAATTTTATATTTTTAGGATTATGGATGTGATGATATGATGTATCCAGGTAATATAATAACAGGAGTTAATATACAATTCAGAGGGTTTAATAAAATATCTTCTATGCCTAAGTTGTACACATCTGAACATACTTCTTTTTCATCTGTTCCTAAGAATGAATATTTAACTAAAGTTTTTGATGATTATAAAATGTTTATGAACAAATCTGAAGTAAGTGTGTTATAAATATGTATATTATGTTTTAGGGCAGTGGTAAACTGCGTTAATAAAAAGTTTGGCTACTTGAAATACGAATAATAAATTACACCAGGTTCCTCTTGGGTCCAAAAAAGATAAGTGGTAAATTGTGCCAAATAATATTTGCTACTTGAAATATGATTTTCATTTTATATTATTTTACATAAAATATATAATATATTAAGTATTGCTTAGATCATATACTTACTATGGATAAAGTCATGTTCATTTCGCCTGTGTGTTAACATTTTAAAAATTTTTCCTTTTGGGTAGGTTTTATTGTTAAATTCATAAAATTTTTAACTTAATAGATTTAAACAGATTTTATGAGGTTTAAAATTTTGTTTTCTGAACTATTTGGTGGATCTTTGTCACACTTGTTTTGTTAATTAGCAAACTGACAAATTTGACATGATATACATGATTTTGTGTTTTAAAAATAAAGAAAATTAATTTGCACAGTACCTATAATATATTGACTATAGATTGAAATATTCCATTAGTTTTTTGTGGCATTTGGTGCACTATAGATGTTGTAGTATCCTCGGCAGAATTGACTCTCATACTTTAGGTAAGCCTATACAGATCGGCTAAATTTACCTCTCATGTTTTATTAGGCAGGTAATTAATTTTGGCATATTTTATCACTAATGTTTCAGGTAGCCAAAACTGATTGGCGCAATTTACCATCTCACTATATTTTATTCAGTGAAACTGTTTAAAAAGCAACATAAAGAAAATTAAAGAAAATTACTTTTTATAACAGGTTTTGGTTTGTTAGAAGTTTAAACATGTGTGAAATTCAATTTTGAGTTCAATCAAAATTTTATTTTATACAGTGTTTTCATTATACCAAGTGTCCATTTTAGACAAGTTTTCCAGTACAAATTTTAAAAAGTTTTTACTAATTTTGAACAAAGTGTATTATAATTAATAATAAAATCTGTTTTTTGAATATTAAAATTATAAGCAAATACATGACTATTAACTGTGAACTATAGTTGAATAAAGTTCCTGCAAAAATCAGACAACATTTTCAATCTTACCAGAAATTGATTTTTCACATAAAGTTATTGAATAAATTATATTTCCCATACTTCTCATGATTTTCAATTTTTATTTAGAAATAACATATCAAATAATCTATCTTGTTTACCAGAAAAATGTTAATTTAAAGATACAATAACGACTTATTATTGTAGCTTGTAATACATCTAATGCAGTGGTTCCCAACTACTGTCCCCTTATGGGGATTTTTAATATTATAAGGTGTTTTACTGAAAAGGGTACTTAGGAGGATGGGGTGCAATTTAAATTGTATTCTTTTCTACACGCAATCATCAAAAGAAGATCAGCGGTTTTTAGTTTTCACTCATGATGATGCCAAATGTAATATTTTACAGAACTGTATTCTATGTATGTAGAATGTATACTTGTATATTATGTGGATAAGAAATGTGTGAAAAAGGAGATTTAAGATTCATTGAACCGTCTATCGTTTCATTAGTAGAAAAACATCAAAGGCAGTTATTAGTCACATAAATATTTTATATAATCAAAGTCAGTATAATTAAATTTCTTTCCTTTTGTGGTATATGAGGTAACAAACTTTTTTGTTTTTCCTAAAAATTTGAAATTATCAAATTGTCTGATTTTTGCAGAAGCCCTTCAAATAATGTCGAAAATTAAAATTAATTTTTTTAAATTAATTGTTCAATAGAATCAAGATTTTCTCAGCTGTTGTCAAAACAAACTGGAAGAAATTTGTCATAGTAAAGTGGAAACAATGACGACTAGCACTGATAGTCCTAACCAACAATGCTCAAAGAACACACTAAAAAATGAATTTAATAGATCACGTGGAGAAACATCTATTTCTGTTTTAAATTCTTCTAATACATCTCTACATGAATTCTCACCCGCTCAAAAACGAATAAAAATGCTGAAGAGTTACGGAAAAACGCCGCCATTAAATATTGTTCATACTAAACCACCCGATAAAAAACTATTGGGTCAATTTAAAACACCAAATCGGTTATAGTCGTTATAAACAAATAACAATTTCCGAAGTTGAGTAATTATTATTTGTAAATAATGTATTTATAATCTATATATTAATATTTTACGTTTTTTATTAAAAAAGCAAAAATATTATTTGTAAAGCTTTAATTATACTATTAAATGAATGTGATAACTAAATAATTGTTTTCTTTTAAATTTTTAAGTCATATACTATATGATTTGAAATTTGATTTATGCCAACTAACAAAATACTTGATATTACACTATATTATTATTAGTATTTATAATTTTTGAACAATAAAACCCCAAAAAATATTGTAAGTGGAGTATTTAAAATTGGCAAAATTTGTTTGAACATTTTATGGTTCCTGTTACCACTATAAAATAATATCAATAATTGTTGAAAATTGTATGTCTAGTTTCATTATTTTACTAATTATAACAAAAAAAAAAAAAAAAAATCAATGTTCATTTCTTTATTATTCATGAAAATAAACACAGGGTCGTCCCAATAATGTTTTCAAGAAGGGATGAATCTGTTTTAATTCAATAACTGCTATAGACGAACATTATGTGCAATTAGAGATAGGCTCCAAAGGGGGCTTTTCAGGTATTTTGAAAATTTCAAAAGGTTAAAAGGGGGGGCTAAATTGAACAAATAAACATGTTAGCAGGTTAGCCCACCAAACTTTTTTTATCCTAATCGCCCTAAGGTTTAGCTACTGGGCTAGGTACAAAATACCTAGGCATTTTGGTAATTTTTAATATTTTAAACGGTCGACTACCTAGTTTTCAGACTTTTTGCAAACGTATTGAGAGAGCGGTTTGACCACCATTTTGTTTGTTTCAAAAATTGCTATGAGAGAAGGGTGACTGCTGCTCCCTTCACCCTCGTTTTCGGGACGCGCCTGAATAAATATTGATTTTCATATAACTGTTGACCTTTGTCAAAACAGTATTTCATTTATTTTTTCTTAACTTCCATAGAAAAATAACATTTTTTACTTTATTAATATTTCGATCACGATTAACTGCGTCGGTGTTCATGATTTTGATTGAGCAAAATTTCAAATTTTAGCGGTAGTTTGGTATACCATGGTTACGGTATCCAAAATTTATATGAATTCCTTGCTCGTGATACCAAAACATCTGTATTGGTTGATTAAAAAAATGGCTGATTGGAGGGAAAAATTATTGCAGTTTTTGTTAACAGAAAGTTTGATGTGTTTCATTCCAATCCAATTGTCGGTTATTGTCTTTCTTCGTTATGTCTATTCTGTGTTAATCCGAATAAGTTTTAATTTACGACGGTGTTGTGTACTTATGTTTGTCTTACAGTAGTATAGTGTGTGTTACGTATGATATTTTCGTTGAATGACATAAATAATTATTTTATACATCCTTTTCTAATTATATCTTATTAGTATATATTTATTAACAATCAGTTGGGCAGTATCCAGTTGTTTTAGTGTCTTTTAAAGGTAAAAATATATATGTTTTGCTAATATAAATTAGATTGCTAGTTATTACTAATTTAACTTACGAGTTGGTTTTTTTTTTTTAGTTTAATGTGAGGTTAGTCATCATAAATCATTGTTAAGTTTAAAGAATTATGGTTTCGTGATTCTTTAAATAGTTAGTTCCTCATAATAATTTATGTGGAACTAAGTAATTAAAAAAAAAAAAAAAAAAGATGTCGATTAATTATCTATTGTCATATTACTATCTATCACCTACACATTATCAAAATTAAATTTCATAAACAATCCTAAAATTGTAACTAATGTAACTACTAATTAAATATGTTTTTTGTCACATTATCTATAGATTTTTGAATGAAAAAAATAATTTTAATCTGTCAACAGTATTTTAAAGCACTTTTAAATAATTTCTAAAAATATGAAGTTTCGTAGTAGATTGGTATATATTTAGTAGGTATATTGATTTGGTATTTAGATACATTTACACTTTTTAATGTTAGGTATGTGTTTTGACATAACCAAAAACAACATAGACATATTACCTCTCATATTATTATACAGTATATAGTACATTAAATCAGCTTAAATTTATGATTTATATCTAATATATAAATCTAATTTACATAAAAAATGTAAAAAAAATTAAAATTGCGAAATATATTATAAAACATTTTTTGTAGTAAAATTAACATTAGCCCTGTTTTTTTCTAATCAAAATATTATCCATCTACACTCATTATTTATTTATTTTATTCCTCTGCATGGATGTGTTATCTATCTATAAGGTGCAGTGGCGAATTTAAGGGGGGTCGAAAGGGGCAAATTCCCCGGGTGCCATGATTTGAGGGGCGCCAACATTTTAGAGTTTCTTAAAAAAAAAAATTCATCTCTAATTATATAAAAATATATTCATTTGACTATCTTCTGATCTAATCTGACTCGTTAAAATTTTTTTTTTTATTACATAGAATAAGACATTTCTAGCCATTGGCTATTTATGTCTACAGATGAGAAATTAAGACATTTTAACATAATATATATAACTTACATAACATAATATAACTTTTACTATTTTACTGAAATTTATTATTTGGTATAATTGTTTAACTGAATAAAACACTGAAATATTATATACCTACTGTTAAACCCTAGAATATACATTTTAAAATGTTATTCGAAATAAGTAAGAGGCACATTTTTTGTTATTGATGGTGGAGAGAGAAGGTCTGAAGTTGTAAAGACTATCAACAAGTTAGTGGGAGGGGGGCAGTAAAATTATTTCGCCCCGGGGCAGATATATTCTAAATGCGCCACTGATAAGGCGGTAGATGGCATTTTATTTTTCTACTCAGATGTGCTGTCTACCTATACAGCGATAGATCGCACATTCAAGCAGCTCCTTCAGATTAGAGTCGCCATCATTTTGTTTTATATGGCAAAATTTAACATACATTTCCACACTGAAGGCGAAAATTGTTTAATGGAGCTGAAAAATAGTATACAAAAAAGGGAGGTTATCAAAAAAACTAATTTTGAGTATGGTTTATAATTATTTTTACTCCATAATTTACCTGTTTGATGAAACTGATATAAGTATTGGAAATTAATAAATTTGTATTTTAATGGAATCGTAACTGAGTCATATACAATACATATATGAATGAAAATTTGGTATTTCAAAAAACAGTTTTGTTTTTACCATTGGAAAAAATGTTTATACCAGAAACCTATGGTACATGTATGAACTGAGCACTTTTTTAAGGAGAAAATGAATAGAATAGAATAGAAGAATAAAATAGAAACATCATTGTAAAACTGGGTATTTTTTTCATTGCTTCACTTGAAATTTAAAATAATTTACTTTTTACTTACTACTTACTTTTACGAATAAGGTATAAGTAATTTTACTATTCATTTTAATATTATTAAGCGACCAACACTTCTACTTTATATGTACTTTCTTATTTAATTAAATTATTTTTTTAGTCTGCAGATTATTTAATAATTAATTAATTTGTATTTTATAGCACCATGGCCAAGGTTCAATTATCAAATGTAGTTGTTTTAGATAATCCATCTCCATTTTTGAATCCTTTTCAATTTGAACTTACATTTGAATGTATTGAAGATTTAAATGAAGGTATGTATATAAGAGTACTTACATAAAATAAGTAAATGTGTATAAAAGTACAATTTGTTTCATATTTTATACTTTCTAGATTTGGAATGGAAAATGATTTATGTTGGTTCTGCTGAAAGTGAAGAACATGATCAAATATTAGACACTATTTATGTAGGACCTGTTCCAGAAGGAAGGCATATGTTTGTTTTTGAGGTATAAATTCATACTAATAAATATTTGTCTACAAGAAGACTTGTGGTTCATAATTTACTTGTTAGATATTCAGTACCAATGTAATTTCTAATTACAACTAAAGTTTCTAATTAATTACCCCAACTTTGACTGTAAAAAGCCATATCCAAGAGTATGTATATTATATAATATGTTTTGCTAAGTACCTTTAATTGTATAATTTATACATATTTTAGTAAACATTAGGGGCTGGGAATCTAATACACTTAAAAATTGCAAAGTATGCATCTATTTGAAACCGCTGTTTTCTAAAAAATATGATTGATATAAATAATGATCATTTAATAAGTTTTAAAAATCTAAAGTATAAAATTAAAATATAAAGGGAATAATGCAAAGAAAAAAAAAAAACAAGTACAAATGCAATGAATGTACAGTTCTGGTTATTATGTATAGTAAATAGTAATACTCTTGGCGTAATTTAAAAATCACATTTGCATATTATATTATATTTATAAAGGGGGAAGGATAATACCAGAATAAGTAATATTCATAATTTTTAAGCATAATTCTATTATTTTATAAATAAATATTAAATAATCATCCATATCAATGGTAATTAAACACTACTGCTGTAAATATATAAATAATCATAATTTATTTCATCAGGCAAATCCTCCAGATGTTTCCAAAATTCCTGTACAAGATGCTGTTGGTGTAACTGTAGTACTGCTAACTTGTTGTTACCGTAATCAGGAATTTGTTCGAGTTGGATATTTCATAAACAATGAATATACTGATCTAGAACTGCAAGAAAATCCTCCAGCTACACCTCAATTTGATAAGGTAATAACCTAATGCATAATATGTCATAATACATTATTACAATTTCAATGATTTCAGTTTTGAAATAAAAAATATGATGACCATTATTGATTCACATAAGTCTAGGGTTGGCAACCTTTTAACCACATGCATGCTATATTATCAATTTTTCATTTAGGGCCTCATGAAAAAAAAAAGCAAAGTATAGACAAGAAAGCCAGAGAAACTTTGCACCACGGATATTCTCCGCTCTTTGGGTCAGATACTCTTGATGAGTCTGTAGGATTATAAAGAAACAATAAATTATTTCTTCAATAAGAATGAACGAAGGAAGTTATTAACTTTCTTTATATTATTAATATAAAGAACAATAACAGTTGTCATTTTCAACACACCCACCAAGAGAGTATCTGACTAGATGAGCAAAGAATGTGTGGCTTTCTTGTCTATACTTTATATTTTTTTATTCAATAAATAAAGAAAAGAGAAAAAATAGTGTTAAAAAAAATGTCCAAATTTGTTTTTTTCACATTTTCTAAATTTTCTTGCTCTAAAATATTTCTCATATTATTGTTTATCTGTGTTTAAATTTTCATAAAGTTTGGACCAAAAAAATTATGATTTCCATGTCTTTTTTATCAAATTTTGGATAGTTCCCCCACCAAAAAAAAATTTGAGAAATTTGAAAAATGATCTCTAAAGTACCAACTAGAGGCAAATAATTTGGTTTCAAAAAGTTGCTGGTTGAGACTTTTGGACAAATATTTCCACATGAAAAAGTGTTTATTGAAAAAAAGGAAACAAAAAATATAATAAAATAAAGTAAAGTATAAACTAGAAAGCCAAGCTGGAAATACTTCGCACCACGAGTATTCTTTGCTTCTCGGTCAGATACTTTTGGTGGATGTGTAGAATTTTAAAGAAATGAAAAATCATTTCTTCAATAATACAATACAGAATGAAGGAAGTTAAAAATATAAAAAATATAAATAAATAAATATTAATAGTCGTCATTTTCAATACACCCACCTAGAGTATCTGATGCCAAAGTATCTTTTTCTGGAAACACTTGTCCAAAAGTTTCAATCAGTATCTCTATAAAACCAGAATCATACCCAGATGGTACTTGAGAGACGTAATTTTGCCAATTTCTCAATACTTTTTCCAAAAACAGGGAATTTGAAATTTGATGAAAAATATAATTATTAGCGGTCTTCAACAATATTTGTTTGAATATCAATATCATTAAATTTTGGTTGTATATCAATTTATTGATAATTTGATATTGGAATTTTAATTGAAAAATGCTATTTTCAGGGTTTTTAAAGAACTTGGATAGAAAAAGTCAATGGGCACTTAGGAGATATGACCCATGATAACATTAATTATAAATTTTGGTTTTCCCATTCTTATTTTAGAAACTACAATAAAAATCTTGTTAGAAAACTACATTTCTTTTTTCATCATGAAAAGAGAAACACACCTTTGAGGATATCAAATATCATGATATTTTTTCATTGGATATTGATATCAAAAATATCAATATTTAGTTGCTGATATTGATATCCTTAAGAAGTGTCCTAATAATTATACATAATTCCAAATTTATGCTGAGTGTATGTACTATAAAAAGTATTTTTAATGTCAACCTTTCAAATTGAATCTGATTTCATTGACTAAAAAAAAAAATAAATAAATAAATTGCATTTCGTATACAAATGGGATTAAGACATGTTTCTTCATTATTGCATATAATTTACATATTTTATATTATCTTGGTAAATTTTCAAATTATCTCATCTCTTATCTTCAAAAATTTAAAATTACAATATGTAATATGTAATTAGTACACACATTTATATATAATTGTATTTATATATTAGGTGTAGATGCTAGTCGTGTAATAGAGTAGACAGATTACATAAATTTAATAATATATTACAACAAAATAATATGTTGTAGTTTATTATTAGTTAATAGTAAATTTAAACTTGTTATAAATTTGAAAAGAGTTCCCAGGTAGTGAAACTGTCTGTCTGTTGATTGTAGTTGAAAGAGCGTGGAGAGAGAGAGCCGGAGTAGAAGTTGTTGTGCGGTGACACATTCTGGTCACTTCTTGGTGGATCAGCTACGTCTGACTTGTGGTGTGTCCGGGTAGCTGTTTTATAGTCGTTGTGACGTCAATCGTCTCCTTTGGTGCCTGGATGGCCGGGTTCAGAGTCTGGCACGTGTAGGCTCGTGTATAGTTATTAAAATACATATTTGTGAAAAGTATAATTAAAAGTGTGTGGTGGCTAAATGTAAGGCCTAGTGTGTGCTGGCACGTGTATACAATTTATTATTAAATGTAATTCTATTCTACGAATCCTCTTATGGAGTGTGTTACATAATTATAATGATGATAAAAATATATTCTACAATAATAAGTAAACGCTGAATATGTAATATTACGCCCCGCGTGTACAATAACAACTTATTTAATTATTATATTATTATTTATATTATCTATTGTTTAATGATAATATACCATGTACAGCAATTAGGTAGGGTGTACATGTATATTACATTATATACACTGAATTTTTTTTAAATGCGATCGACAATTTTTGTTGGAATGTAGTATATGTAATATATTTGCTACATTTTAAATTAAAACTTATTTATTTAATTTGTTATGGTGTTATCTGGGAAGTGAGGTGATTCGGCATTAAATTATAGATTTTTATCAATACCGATTTCAAAAATCAATTATATCTTAGCTTTTAAAACAAACATGTTGTAATAATCAGTTGTTTAAGACACACATTTTTGACCATAAAAAAATGAATAGATTTGAAGAAAATTAGTTGAAATAAGTTTTGTATATTCATTAGGAATAAGGAAATAACAGCCCTATATCATTATCATTCTCATTTTGTTTTTTTTTTAATATTGGTAATGCACTTTTAATTGCTGTACCCTATTATTAATGATATAAAGTCTTTGATAGTTTTTTGTCATATTTATTTTGTTCATTGAAATGGCAATTCTACTATTATATTTTGGAGGAGGCAACAACATGATTCACCGCCATAAATGTATACTTTATCATATTTTTTAATTCTCTAGTTTTGAATGCTTTTAGTAATTTTCAATTCATTTCTTCATAATTTCTCATACTTATCATATTGTTTGTTTTATGAGACATTTATTATTATTATCATTATTTTTTTTTTTTTTTAAGATGACAAGAAATATATTGGGTACTGAACCTCGAGTTACTAGGTTTAAGATTAACTGGGACGATTCTGAACAACCATCCACGAGCAATGGAATGCAAACGACATCATGCCACGAGAACGAGGATTCAAACCTACAAGAAATGGACGAAGAAGTATCATCTTTGTTATCTTCCCACGCAGACAACAGTCTTAGTCAAAGTCCAATGGAAGTTTTGTAAAACGACTGATCCATTAATTGAAAAAAAAAAAAAAAAAAATCTATTTAAATATCAATATTTTTTCTAATTATTATAAATTTTATATGTGAAGAGAAAATAAGTGTTATCATCTATGTAATAAATAAGTTTAAAAACAATGAATATGTTTAAGGTTGAAATAAAATAAAAACATTTTTTTTTTTATTCAATTATTTTTGTTTAGTTAAGTTTCAACTTAATTCCTTTATTTAATATAAATATCTTAAATTTTAGAACACAATACAGTTAACAAATAATTGTAGTAGAAAATAATCAGCTTTTTTTTTACAACGTACATAATGTACGTAATCAGCTTTATTATTATAATTTATTTACAACTCCTCTTTGACATATGTGGGTTTTAGTTCTTCAACTCTTTTGATATAATCCGTTTTTTCTAAACAGCCGTCGCAAACTTCATCCCAGTTGTCCAATATTTTCTTTAAATCCTTCACTTTCATCTTCTTCAAGTTTACAGTCTTCCAGTCGATTTCTTTCTCTATTTGAAAATCAATTAATGCAGCATTTAACATCGTGTTGAATAAAAACAAGAGTATTTAATACAAAAATATTTTTTTTTAAAAACATACCGAATTTGATGTCACAGATTTGAGCGTCCAATTTCTTTAAACGTTCGCAGATTTTAAGCGCTGGCATGGCCCACGACAATGGCTTGGACATTTCGCTTAAGATTCCGGTCGCAGAATCATCTACTCCGCCCAGATAGTAACACTAGAATATTGCAATTAATAAAATTATTCGTTATTTTCTTAAATAAACAAAAACAAAAACATAATACTATTTAAAAAAAAATATATATCAATATTTCTCAACAGCGCTTACTCTCTATTACAGAAATTTTGAAAAAAGAATTGGGATTTATTGAATTTAGATTCCACACAGTAGAATCATGCAGTTAATTTTTGAGAAAAAAAAACCATAAAATTTATCTCGCTAAAAATAGCACCTAACACAATATCAATTACAATTTTTGAAATTCTGGTCAAAATATAAATGATGTTAAAATTAACGGAAAAAAAAGTTAACACTTCTTAATTATCCAATTCATAATTAATTGTTGATTTCCTTGATTATTGTGCTTTGCTAATCTACACGAATCTATTATTTTAGATATTTTGGGTATATTTCTGTTGTAGTTGGGCTGATACTCTGCTAGTTAGGCTAGGATCACACTATGCGTTTTGTCGGGAACCGATCGAGACAACAACAGCAAAACTCAAAATAGTAGTATAAGTTTAAACGGAAAATGCATTAACCCAGGTTAGACGAGACTGATTCTCCGTAGCCGTCGGAACGAGATTGCAACACGTGGTTTGGCCGGAATGCTTTTTTATTCTTTCTCTCGACAAAACGCATAGTGTGATCCTGGCCTTGAGACATTATTGTGATTTTATTTTTACTTTCTATACTTTTTATAATATGCAAACGACTAATATGTAAAAAAATTTACCTACTTGTACTTATTTTAGAAGTTACAAAAATGTTAAATGATAGTTACACGGCACATTGATAATGAATGGGCACTTTGTCGTTTGTTAAATTATTAAATTTATCATAAGAGAATGTGGAGTTGAAGAATAATTTAAAAATTTAAGTAAAATTATATTACGCTTAAAATAGTGTTAAAAGGACCTCACTAGTACTGCCTTGTGGGACTTAACCCTTCAACAGGCGCGTGCCTTTTTTTAACGTCCATAGTTGCGTGGGGGTCTATTAGACCCCTTTTATAAAAATGCTTTAAAAAGGCATTAATATTTTATTTTTTTTTTCAATTCAAAGACTAAATTGGTTACCATACGAGATATTTATTTGAATACAAATTTTATAACAAAAAAATAAATAAATAAATAAAATAACTTCAAAACTATATGCTTTACTAAAAATTATATTCAAAATAAAATAAAAAAAAACTTTAAAATTGCATAAAAATATGTTCTTTTGGAAAAAAAAAATTTTTAATTTAAAATCTTGTTTTTAAAAGATAACAAACAAAAATTTTTACTATAACATAACTTTTAAATATTAATTTTACTTGTATTTTATTTCTAGAAACTTAAAGATCACATTAAATAATTTATTAAATTTTTGTATTTTGTAACATTTATACAACCATTTTTCATAAATTTTTCAAAATTTCATTTTTGGACACCACAAAACTGATAATCAATTGTTCAAAAGTAAATAAGTACCTATGTGGTGCATGACAAAATAAATATAGATATTATAGTTATTATCACAGTAGGCGTGTGTTTCCACTTGGACATTTAATCTTAACATGTATCATGTAATAACCATTTATTTTAGGAACGGCAATACTAGCCGCAATCATAATTGTATATATTAAATTTATGTGTTCATAGGTATATTATATTAAATAAAAATGCAAGTCTGAAAAAAAATAATGACGCCACAACTCGCGTGGGGGTAAATATGACTCCCCAATTCCCATTCTGATTCCTATTCTGGAGCTGATTAACATATTTTAAAAGTTCTTTTGTGCGAAAATCTATTAAACATCATTATCATACAAACCATCTCCTTAATGCAGAAATACATACAAATGATATTTTTTGTAATATTTAAGTTTTATTTTTGACGGGGGTCAACTAGACTCCCACGCGCGTTTTTACGGGTTAATTTCTCATGTCTCGGTATACCACACGCACACCTTTAAATATCTGTCATTTACTAAATAAGTACGATATAATTAATAAATTTATAACTGCATAAAAAGTATCATATTTTTTTATTTTATTTGACAATGACATTTAATTATTGAAGGATGACCAACTTCGCAAATAATAAAAAATTTGCTTATTACAATACCGCAATCGGATTAAAACATCAGTTTTGTATAAGCCGGTTTGAAATTTAAACACTGATTATCAGCTTTTCAACTCGAGTACCGGTGGTTTTAGTACATTACTGATTGGTTGTTAACTTTATCCTCAACTAATCTGATAGCTAATTAAGGTTAAAATGGATTTTTTAAAAGGGTAAGAGAGCACTTGATCCTTGGTGCAAGTTCCTTAAAAGGCGTCGTAAACAAAAAATTCTAACAAACTAAGATTTTATTGAGTGTAACGGTGATAAAGAAGGACGACTTGCAGCTTATACAGAGTAAACCTTTTTACAGGACGCAACTGAAGTACTTTGCTAACAATAGTTTATATAGATCGTGAAATTGTAAAATATTTGTTTTTAATTTTACACGGACAACAGTGAAGCATATCATAATGTAGGAATCATTTTCAGTACGGAATATTTTCAGAAATATCTACTACAAAATATATTTTATTGGGCCACAGACCCAGGGCCACCATTAGGATTAGTGACTTTAATTTTAGGCAATTTTTTAAATAGCGAGACCTTATATTAATTGAATATAAGTTATAACCTATATCATTTCTCATCAAATTATAAAATAATAGAGAAAATCGTGAATATTAAGCATCTTCGTGATCTTAAGATACCATGTTTCCTCGTTATATTAGCAGAGGCCGATTGTTTTTGTCAACAGAAAAGTGTTAAAACAGTTTAAGACTATTAACTATTTAGGTACTGCGATAAATTAATATTATTTAAAGTTTTTGTCAAATCAGATAAGTTAGCATTGTGCATAGGTGGCATTTTTAAGGGAAAAATAACAGAGTGATTAACTCAAAAATAGTCCAAACCTTATATTTTAAGTATTACATAAATAGCGGTGCTGGATTTGGTTCTTTAAGGGTCCAGGTGCAAGAATGAATTTAAGTTCCCTTCTAATAGGAGTAACTGGAGGGAACTTGTACCATCAAAATTACCACTAACGAACAATTAATACAATTAATACGGTGCACCGTAACTACGCACGGATCGTGGCCATTTTGTAAAATATCACCTTAACTCCGCATACGATTTTTTTTTTGGAATGTTTATAATTACTTTTTACCAACAGAAAATTTTTTTGTTGACTGTATACAACATTTATTTCATTAGCCATATTTAAATAAAACTGAATTAAACAGATAATATGTAATAACTTTAACGAGTAATAATATTTTAAGCAACTACACGACTTAGGTCGGGGATCCACTATGAACCGAACAGCGAACGAACGCATATTCGTTTAATTATCCCCATTATCAATTTTATTTTATTAGTTTTATGGCATGTGGACTTTTGCAGGCGTTTTAAATATTTTTAGAATTTGTCTCGTAAACGTTACTCACAAGAGAAATAAATATTTAGGTTGTCATATTATAAATTTTACTATATCAGTTTTTCGACCGTGCGGAGATACGGTTTACGCAGAGTTGCGGATTCAAAAAATATTTTTATTCATGCGGTGTCCAATTAATATTACTCATGTGACATCTAGAGAACTGCTTTTTGTACAAATTATAAATTTAAGAAATTTAAAATTGGAAATAAATAATTATTACAACATATGTGTCATATGACGTATCCTCGACAGGTATAGGTGAAACCACCAGTGAGTAAGATATTTATTTTAATTAGTGGTGGGAGGAATAATTTTTAATAAAATAATTTACTGAAATTTTTGATGATTATTATCGTTATTCGACAAAATCATTTTAAGATACTGACCAATCGCTTTTCTTTGTCATTTTTCGAAGATTTACAAAACGTTCTGAATTTATCTTCGATATTCTTCGGAGTCGTTTCGCCATCTAGTGTTTTGGAAAACTTATCGATTGTAGCAACGCAAACTGAAAACATAAAATAAAAAAATTGATTTTAGAAACGGGTAGAGGAGGTGCATGTAGGCATTTGATTCGAAACGATGGCATTCGAAATTCTATGTACACAACTCACCTGGACAATCCTCTTCGGTAAAGCTTCTCGACTCTGCTTGGAATACATACAAGAAAAATAATACACACACCGAGGCTATGACGTGTAAATTCATTTTTAAATCAAAATCTCGCAACGAAAATTTGATTATTTATTTCAATCGGTATATATAATATCTCAAGTACAATTTTGAAATTCAAATAAAACGTAGACGATTACTACTACAATATGTATGAAACAATATATTAAATAAATATCTCGAGACTGATTCAAAGACGCATACGGAAAATGTTAATGTATCTTGAACTTTTTTTAAATAAACAATATTCTCGACTGTTGTAAACGATATTCAGCAGCTCCTCTGCTTGTCATTTCGTCTAACTCGACTTGGCGAAATTTCATTGGCTCCTCGAATACTCCGGTATGAATGAAGTAAGTAACACACGTACAACGTCATGCCGATAGAAAAAGTAGGGAAAAGTGATAAGTGACGACGAGTCAAGCATGAAACGGCCATTATTTACGAAAAAAAAAAAACAATGTTATGTAAAATACTAAATAATGTAATGTATTACTCTTATTAATAAACTTTGTTTTTTTTTCTGATGATAAATGTATAAATTATAATAGATTTTAAAGTTTTATTATTTTAGATACTGGGTGGAGCGAAGAAGCTAGTGTGTTTTACTCAATGATGTTTTTTTTTGAAAATTTAAGTATACCTCATATAAATGCCTCAAAACTGATAATTATTATTGCGTGTATTAGTTGAGACTCCGTTCAAAATCGTTTTATTGAAGAAATGATTTATCGTTATTCTTTAAAATTCAACACACCTTCAAGAGTATCCTATCCGAAATGCGAAGAACGCCCCGCCGAGGTGCGATGTATACACTTTTTGTGTATACTCGTGTTGCTTTTCTATGTTCCGTCTACTTAACTCAGTGATCTGTGAGAGTAGATCTTGTGAATTATATAGACTACATGATTCTAATGTGATAATTATTGTGAAAACTGAAACATAACGCGTTTAAATTCGTTTAATTAAGAAATTGGACGAAATTACACTTAGCTTAACGCATAGACTACCCAGTTTTAAACCTTTTTTTAAAACGAATTTCAATTTTTAATCGAAATGTGTACTTGACTGAAAATAAATTCGTGTTTTTATTTCTCTAGATTAGTTTTTTTTCCAGGAGGGACATTCCCCTGAAATAAACACTGCCTATGAATGCCTATAATCTATTTTTTTCCCATGCCGCACCATTGGAATATAATTTACAGATAAATTATAAAATATGAATATGCACTTATGTCCAGTACCAACCATATATATTTCGGGGAGGGTTTGAACCCCCAAAACCCTCCCCTAAAATAGCCACTATAGGTATGTCTTTAATTGTGGTGGTCCCAAGGAAAGCGCGCGGCACAGTTTGGGAACCGCTGCTCTGATGAGACCCTCTGATGTTATGTCAACAAATAATACTTATCAATTTGTTGTTGATAATACAATTATTATTATGAAGTGAGTAAAGTTTATTTAATCCGAACCACGATTTAAGATATACAGGTTGCACATCGCCCTATAATAAACGGCTTTCAGATTGATTTACAAAGTGACTGTATAAAACAGCTGTAAATAAATAACTACTAGCGCCATGTGCCCATGTGTCAAAAT
>JAIPRM010002774.1:0-28847 GCA_025469315.1 Stegophylla sp. TES_Ste_2020
ACGTTTTCTACAATTTAGTAAAAACTAGCCATAATTTCACAAAACGCCTTTAAAACTTTGTTTTTTTCATGCAAACTTTATGAAAAATTATGTACAGATTGACAATAAAATGAGAAATATTTTGGTGAAAGAAAAGGTTTGATATGTGAAAATAAATGTTTGTAATTTTTTTTTTTTTTCTTATTATCAGTTGATAGTGAGGTATGTAACTGGCAGAATGATAAATAAATATTTTTTGTGATGACTGTACCTAAACTTTATAATTTTCAAGTAACATTTTCTTGTACAGACTAAAGCTTCACTAAATCTTATTCTAATGTAGAAATTATTTTTAGTTTCTTTTAAATTTAACACACCTAACAAATTTCATTAGAGATGTAAAGAATAACCTGCACAGTGCGAATCATGTCAGACTTTTAATACCGTATTCCGTCACAAAATGGATTTCGATATTACCCAGCGTACTTACTTTTGGATTTTTTTGAGACTCAAAATCGAAGGTTTTGCGGTATATGTGCTTGTATAGATCGGACAGATCAGTGTAAGGATTTTGTATCTATTTTCAATTATTTCTCACTGATCGTAATGAGCGATTTTGATTAAACGAAAATGAGTTTCACCCATGGTGCGAAGTATATACAGACTTTTTATTATTAATTAATTAATTAATTAACATTATTTATTGTTTGGTATTCATACAAGTAGAGAAAAATCTAATCAAAAAATTTCTTCGCGTACCACCAATAAGTTTTCCGCGTACCACGGGTTGGGAACCTCTGCAGTAGAGCGATGCTACAGACTGGACTGTCACGAGAATTCTTAACACTATGTCGAAACAGTATATTATGCGTTTTTAACGCTTCGCTTAAATACCGAAAAATATCTGTACGGAAGTGAAGGCGGTTGTTATTTTCTTTTATTATTTACAAAAAAAAAAAAAAAAGACTCCTATCGTTGTTTATAAACATTCTTATTCTTTGTCTCGACACGCTGTTCCTCTGGGATCTCTCGGATAAAAAAAAAAACCGAATGACTATTTAAAGATTAAACGTAAACCCTATATACAGTAGTAGTAAAAAATGTCGTCGCGCGATGACCACCAACACAGGATTTTTGGATTTTCATCTGGTAAGTAGAACAAACGATATAAGTACCGCAACAATGATATAAAACGCGCGCAGTTTTCTCTCTCTCTCTCTCTTTTTTTTTTTTCGTCTACTTACCGCGCACTAATCAAAAGCGATAGAGGAGCGCGTTGAAACGTTTTATATCCATCTATTTATAATAAACGGCGATAGAGTACTCTGGATATCGTGATGATATATTCAAAAAAAAAAAAAAATTTCTCCTTTACAATAATTATTGCCCCGTTTGTCTTTAACTACTCGTTGCTCATTGAAATCACTACAGACAATAATACCGTGCCATCATTGGCGAAGATTTATTTTCGATTTTAAATCATCCACTTTTTCGCCATCATTGGAATGCTTATAAGAAATAGTGATCGGTCATAATAATTAGGGCTGGGATGCTCGTTTCGTTATCAACAGGTTTTAGGTATTTTTCAATTAGAATAAGAAATTGTATTTTATATTTTTTCTAACAATATTTGATTTTAAGGTCATTTTTCTCATTTTTTAGGGCATTTTATGGGTTTTTTAGGTCATTTTTGGCCTAAAATTAAAATTCAAAATTAATTTATTATTAACTTATAATGTGGAATTTATTATATACGCTAACAATAGATGAAATTTTATCTCATCCATAATTTTTTTTATACATTATATTTAAATAAATTCTTATCTTGCCTCCCAGCATAGCTATGTACGCTAGAAGCCTAGCATAAAGGTTCTCAAACTTTTCAAACCCTCCACTCTTTGGTCAACCCTAGGCGTGAGCCCCCCTCGTAAACATAATTTTAATAGTCATGTTTAGAGTACCAAAAACCAAACAACAAATATAGGCTAGTATTAATATTCACATTACAAATTTATTTTAAAATAAAATGTATTTATTATAAAAGGTTTTAATCAATCAGTCACTTTTAATGTGATGGGTGAACTTGTTTTTTACATTACAAATTTTGGTGAAACGAGGAAAAATTCTATACACTCTACAGGACGTAATTATTATTACGCAAATTTCACAAATCTCTTTCTGTCCTACCAATACAATGTTGATTTAATTCAAACAATTTTCTCGCGCTCCCCCTTATAAAGCTTTTGTGGCCCCTCTGAGGGTCGCGCCCCACACTTTGAGAACCTCTGGCCTAGAACCACTTTAAAATCGATAAAGACTCCTCACGACGACGATACCTCACACCAGTCATATAATTTTTTGAATTTTAAGCTATTGAAAATAAATTTTAAAGACATTTTTTTTTAGTGCATTTTTTGAGTTTTTCAAAATCATTTATGCATTTTTTTTTTTTTTTGAATAGCATTTTTAGCCGTTTTTTAAGGGCATTAAAATCCCAACGCTAGTCAAATGAAGCGATCGCTTATTTCATATATGAATGGAAAATTTCCCAACTTTCTAAATTTCGGCGAATATAATACGTCGTATCGTAAAGTATTGTGATAATTTATATCAAGAAAAACATAACAATATGGTCTCACATGTACCGCGCGAGGACATTACGGTTAGTCGCAATCGCCTTGATTACACCGTCGGCGGCCATTTATTAATTCCACCAAATGTATCCAAATTTAATTGCTCGTGACAGTCTCAACAGCCTTCGCCGTTATAGCTGCATAACATTTATATATATATATATATATATATATATATAGGTCATTGCGTTGGGTCTGTAAGCCATTGTCGTGGAGTTCCGTTTATTAACAGTGTATTAACAATTATTTATCGGCTAAAACGTTTCCGAGGGAATGTGACACGAATTTTATTGCGGTAGTACGTCGTGGTGTAATGACAGCTAATACTTGGTAATTCACGCAGTGCTTTCGTTTGAATTTCAAAATAAATATATTATATGTTTTCTGATGGTGGATAGGATCGGGGGGGGGGGGGAGATGAAACTGAAAAGAAAACGGTGTGGCACGGTTTTTCAAAAAAAAAAAAAAAAAGATAGATATTTCATTCACTGGTGTCAATTGTAGCCGCAAATAATTCAAAATAAAATGACTTGATTATCTGAAATAATATTTTAAGTACCACATTCCACATGATCAGGGCCTCGCGTTTTCAAGGGAGTCGTACTTAAAACTTACATTAAAAAATATTTTGTACGAAAATCTTGTGATAAAACAAAACAATAATATTATATTATATATTATGTTTATACCAAAGTCGATCGGTATGGTATGGAAATCCGAACTTCTAGAAATCTTATCGCGTTTTTTGATTTTAAGATTGGTTTGATTTTAAGATTCGGTTTTACTACAATAACTACACGTAAAATTTAACGTACTTATTTTGAGGATTCGTGTAATTGTGTGTTAACGAATAAACCAAGCATTTGAAGTCAAAAGATTCTCATTTATTTAATTTATTCTCCAAGTAAAAATTGTTAAAATAATATTGAATACACTTCATCGTCTCAAATACCTATTTTAATGATTTTTTAAACATTCTGGGCGTATACACACGATTATAGATCAAAAAATCTAAAATGATATTATAATATCGACATTTAAATACACGTAACATTATTTTAGCGTTTAGAATGTTTGAATGACAATTAATAACATTAAACGTACTTAATTAAATGCTAGGTTTAGTAATTTAACCTGATTTTTATCATATAATAAAATGCGTTGGTATAATTTTGGATTTTTGGGATTGACAAACAACTTTTTAATCGGTATTTCTAATTTCATTAGATAAAATCATACATAATACAAAAAAATTTAATTTGTAAAAAAAATTATTATGTACATTAACTAATGGAATAGGAATTGAAAAATTCCGGTTCTATTGCACATACAAATATACTATTAAATTTTGGTTACTTACTATGAAAAAGTCGAAAAGACACTTCCCTAAACCAATTTTTATTTATGCAAATAATATTTCATATTAGATTTTGAAGCGATTAACTTCATAGGCGTATTTAGGGTGATCATTTTATGAGGGCTTAAGTCTTAAATAGATTAAAGTTAATAAATAAAAAATTGTTTTGTTTGGGACATGCATTTTTGATAATTTTTCGCCTTTAATTACACCCATTTTTTTTAAAGGTAACTCTGGCTCTGTAAATGATTATACATAAAATATATTATGTTTAAAATGTATGAATGGTTGATTTTTACCCGACAAACAATATTCTTGACATTAAATCAAAAGCAAATTAATAGCTTCACAGGGTGATATGATTGTATTATATTGACAAACCTTTAGAGTGTTTTACAAAAAGTGAATTCCTGCATATTATAGGTACGTATAAATATTATTATGACGATATATTATTACGGCCGCCCGTGTTAGTGGTTCGCGTTAGAGCCCGTCCCGTACTCATTACAGTTATTATTAAAAAATTCGTAAAACCGACTTTTGATTAAATATTTCTCGCACCGCGTGTAGACAACAAAAGGATATAAACGTCAAGAGAAAACTTTGTCAAAATCTTTTTAAATTCACCATAATAGCTCTATTAAAATAACTGAGAGATAAAAGTTATAATGCTGTTTGTCGGGAGGGGAAACTTTCGAGTTTCGTCGAATCGGCAAAAACTTCAAAATAAACACCGTTTTCACCCGCAATACAGCCGTCATGTGGCCCGAAAACTAATTTCGAGAAAACAATATTTAGCTAAAATAATATACGTATATATATATATATATATTATATATAAGTAAGTACACGAGGTTCTCTCTCGCGCGCCCGGATCGTCGTTCTTTACTTATTGGTTTTGGTTTTTTTTTCACCTCCCCCCCCAATCGTCTGTCGACGTAGTGCAAACGATCGCGAGATTATTTTTTCCCCATTGTAATCACCGTGTGCCGCACCACAATGTAAGTATAATCTAATTAACTGTTTTTTTTTTTTTTTTTTACCTTTCGTGAGAAATTATTTTTTGTCTTTCACTATATATATATATAAACTTATACCCTTGTCGTGCTCCCACCCCCCCCCCGTACAATATTCTCACACCATCCCTGGAAAGCCTTTCTCCCACCGCCTGTGCATCGATACGCTACCGATCTACTCATTATTATTTAATCGGTTTCGTCGAATAAGAAGTTTCGCTTACGGGGGCTAATATAATGGCGCGCGGGGGGGGGGGGTGTAAGTCAATCGAAAAACCAAAGTTTCGCGCGACGCGGCGATTTGCTCAGCGCTCGCGGTAAAACTTTATGGTGCCCCCCCCCCTCGTAGTAGATAATCTCGAGCTCGTGTGCCCGTAAGAGATGAATTACGCACTCGCGCGTGTGTTCTACCCCTCCCCTATCCACTATTCCCCACATTTCTTCAGTTGTCACTCGGTATACGGCGGCAGAGGCGTATAGTAGGGAAGTGTGAGGATAGGTTTTGAGAAAACACAGGCAGGAATTCGTCTCCAGAACGCGCCGTCGCCCCGAAGGGAGTTCGCGAGAGAATAATAATTAATTCATCCGATCCGGCAGCGATGATATTCATTATTTACTCTCTTGTGTGTGTGTGTGTGTGTGTGTGTGTTAGTGTGTATGTAAATCGAAGACTATTTTTGTTTCCAGTATACGTCACTATAGTATTGGTGATTGTGTGCGTGTTCACCACATAGACCGCTCGTCGAATTCTTGAGGTTTCGCGAGTTTTGGGGTGCACAACACGCCAGCAAAAAACGGACATATTTGTTTTGGATCGGAATTTTTATTTTTTATTTTCGATCTTACTAGAGAAAAGAAAAAGAAGAGATTTGCAGGTATTCGCCCGTAGTAACCACTCACCTAATTATTTTAAAATTTTATTCAGACAAATAAGTAAAATGACGTGATTTATCTAAAACATAAAATTTGGACAAAAAATCGATGGAAATATGTGGTGGCAATGCTTAGAACTGGTTTTTTGCTACAAAAACCTGTGATTTCCCATTTCTCTAAACGTCAATTTGCGGACTTCGAGTTTGTCGACTAGTAAATTTTCATCAAGACTAGTTCGCGTTTATCAGATTTTAGAGATTTAGAACGTTTTATTTATTCAAAGATCGTCGAACCCTTTTTGTCATGCAAAAGGCATTGATGCAAAAAAGCAGAGCTTCAAATCGGTTAAAACCGGTTTCGTTATTAACCGGTTTCACGGGAAATTGAACATAACCAAAAACGAAACCACAATTTTAAATTTTATGGAACAAATTCAAAACACAAAACCAGAATTTTATTATGTTTCCGGACGAAAATTTTTTGAATCTTAACTATTAATATAAAGCAATAAAAATTTCAATGACAAAAATCTATTATTTTTCTTTTAAAAATATTTTAACTCGGGTCCGTGGCACTTGTTTTCGTTAGGTATATACATGATAACGACTATTATTTCAATTCAACGAGCTATAGTGCGTAATTAAGTTATACGTTTTTGACCGTAGATAATATATAATTTGAATTTGAACTAATGGTTTTGGCAGGAATGAAATATGATCAATTTTATTTCAAAATCTACAATTACATTTATAGAATAATACTTAGGGAATAAATTGATTATCACTCATTACTATGTCGATGCTTTTATCTCTGTTACAACTAGACTCTGTAAGTGGTGATTATTATATTTTATTATTGATTATATATTATTATAAATTATAAGTACGAAGAACGAAATTAACCGGAAAATATAAGAACAATATATTAACCGGTTTTTAAAACCAAAAAAAAAAAAAAAAAAAAAAATGAAAAGAACGAAAACCATTAACCGAAAAAAATTATTTCGGTTTGAAGCCCTGAAAAAAGTGACTTTTTAGAAAAAAAACCTCGATTTAGAACCTTCTCATGCCGGATCAACAAATATCAAAAAAAAAAAATCATCTGATGCTATGGAAATAATTTAACACTCTACTTAACCTTTGAAACATTGTATATATTACATAATAATTTTATTGATAAATCTCGCGCGAAAACGATTTGCCACGTGAAAATAAATACAAATTTTTTTTTTTTTTTTTGCTGAACTTTCACCGGTGCAAGCAACTATTCCACACTTTGACAAATTTCGATCGGATTTTGACGTCGTGGGCAAGTGAGGATCACCGGATTCGTAAGACAAGCGACACCGCAAAACCGAGACCGCGAAACGATTGTGTTGTTATTATTATTGTTATTATCGTGTTATCAATCTTATTCTCGCGCTGGTGATTTCGCTAATGTCACCACCGATCAAAATTTGTTGCGGTATTTCTGTGTGACGACGGCGGCGGTCATACTCCATAAGAAGAATATCCGCTCCGATTATTAATAAAATTAATATCTCAATGTGCCGCCGTTTATTAATACTAGACGTATATATATATATATAAATACTGTTTCCGATTCCATTTGTAACAGACTCTCGCAAGCACTGCGCGTTTACGACCATCTTAAACGGCACATAAATCATTATAATTGCTGTGTACACTGTATATATATATATATATATATATATATTACAAAGCTCGATTGGCTTAATTTACATTTGCACAATTGTTGTAATGGATTTCAATAACAATTTGAATATTTAACCGCCGCTGTAAAAAAAAAAAAAAAATATGAACGCATAACAAAATGTCTTTATAATACACTATTACAGGGATGGGGCCGAATTGTGGCTCACGAGCCGCATTCGGCTCTTGTATGTGGCTCTCATTTTATTTTCAAAAAAAAAAAAAAAAAATGATCTTATTTAATAATATAAAATTCATTTTTATTCATCACGATTTTAAATTTTTGAATTATGGCTTTAAGTGTATAAAGTTTGAATTCGTACATTGACGATGTACAAATAACTGCTTAAGCAAATAAAATTTTAATATGCATTATTATTGAGATGATATATATTTTTAGATTCTGAAGAAGCTACTGTTTTTACAATGATGTTTATTTTTTTTATTTATTTATTTTTTTTTTGTGTACAACTTTTCGTATGGAAATACTTGTCCAAAAGTTTCGATCAATAACTTTTTGAAACCGGATTTGTCATTTTTTGAATTTCTCAATTCTTCAATTTTTTTTTTTTTTTTTTTTTTGAAAAAACTACTCAAAATTTGACTTTAATCGACTCGGAAACCATCATTTTTTGATCCGAACTATATGAAAATTTAAACATAGATAGAAAATCATATAAGAAAGATTTTGACGCTAGAAAATTTGGGTAATGTGAAAAAAAAATTTTGAACATTTTTCTAACATTTTTTTTTATATTATTAACTTCCTTCGTTCAGAATCGTTTTATTGAAGAAATGATTAATCGTTTCTTTAAAATTCAATACACCCGTCAAGAGAATCCCACCCATCGTATGTCCGGCTTTTTGATATTTTGATTTGTTTAAATTTGTAAGCTTAAAAGAATAAAGATTAAAAAAAAAAAAAAAAAGAAATCTCATAAATAATCAAAGAAGAATTAATAATACATAATAGAATACAATTTTTAAATATTCTGAGATTTTACAGTAAAATTAATTTTTTATAAGAGATTATTTTAGCATTTTTGCATAATATTTTTACTATGCATATTTCGTAAATTTTTATAGCATATTTGATACATTTTTAGAGTATAAATGCATGCATATTTTAAGGTTTTTTTAGACCTATAAGTCCCTTAGTGATAACCCATTCGACCACGCTATGCGTCATCGAACCATTTATAAATTAGGTAGTATTGTATTAATTTGAATTATTGTTTCCTATTGCTGTTTCTTGGAACAGCGAATTATTCGGTTTACATCGGTTCAAATGCATAATATTTTAATACATACAGCGATTACTATAAAACCAAAAAATAAAAAATAATAATAGTTAATGAATGGTTATTGTGCAATTTACCTTAAATCAATTTTTAATTTCATTTTAAGTTATGTATACAATATTAGTCTATGTTCGTTTTATTCGTATTATGTTTTTATATTATGTTACTTTTTTATAGTTTTCTTTTTATCATGTACAATTTCTTAAAATTATTACATTAATATTTTGTTTATTTAGATTTATATGTACTTATAGAATCTTACTTTGAATGTCTTAAAATTTTAATTAAATTCATTTAGTTTTATTAAAAATTATATTATATAATTTAATAACTCTCTATCTCCAACACAAGTATTGCTTAAAAGAGATAGATAATCGAAAATGTTATCTTCAATAATAATTCATGTGTATTCTTTCTTTTTCGATCAATAAAAAAAAAAAAGAAAAAAGAATTCACACACAACACAAACTGACAACAATAATTATTATTATTATTATTGTTTATACAGTTCATCCAGTGATTTCTTCGCCCAGTCAATTGGTCGGCGCTCCGAAAGGTACCGAAGTCACGTTGGAATGCAACGTCGAAGCATTTCCGAAGTCTATTAATTACTGGGTCCGAGAGAGCGGTAAGTTACAATATTATTTTAATATCGAAACACGTGTAATTTTCCACACTTCTTTACTATTATTATAATAATTGTACGCTTAACGCCGTTCTTTATAAATTTCACCGTTGAATCGCGGGTTAAATTACTCGTGCTATATACAACAACATTATGCGTGGTGCGCTACTGAAACCGAAAAACAAATTGCGTTTCGCGGACCGACTGGAGGAGAAAAAGCCAAATTAATTGATTACATTGGTTTTTGGGGCATAATCCTTATAAAGGTCGTCTTAATCTGGGTTCAAAAAGGCCACGGTTTCAAAAACACATTTACTTTGGTCTGCCGTACACTGTTGTCCCAATCGTATTATAATATAATGATGATGATGATGATGAGCGCATTGGGTTCCGCGAGTATATAAATCGAGGAGACTTTCTGAACGTTTTCGTTCCACAAATGAAAACGTATGCACACCCGTTGAAAACATAAAACTAATCACAATTATTCTAATAATATATCGTGGAATTCGTATTCATTTTGAATTATTATTAGTAAAAGTATATTGAACAGTGAACAGAAAACAATACGAGTACAATGAAAATAATAATAACTACAAGATAACATACCCCTTTAGATATATTTGTGTTGGGGTAGGGAGTTATTACAATCAAAAAATATTATAAATGAAATAAAATATAAAAACTAAGTGTAAAGATAAAAAAAAACTTACACATCATATTGGTCTACTAAATGTACAATAATTCAATTCAATTCGTCACAAAGCCAAAGCTAAATGAACCTTTTCGGCGTTTCACTTTTGTATTTTATTTACTATATATAATATTATTCCCAATAAGTTTCAAAGCAAATACAAAAATACATAATATCAAGTATACGAGGAATATTTATTATTTAGCATAATATACGATCGTGAACAATTTGATGACTAACTCATATGATATCAATAAATTATTTATTCATTGATCAATTTAAAATGCCTTTTAACGCCGACATTTAAATAAAAATGCTAAATATAGCTAAATATTCTGGAATACTGTTCTGTAATATGGAATTACTTTACAGGTATTTGGATAAATAATAAACTTGAAAGTATTCAAAATCGCTTTTTAAAATTTTTAGCACCTAAACTGAGATTACCGACTAAAGATGTTTCTAATATTGCTAAACAACGTGGCCTGGATCCATTGTCTAAGCGCAGATTGTTTAATGATGTTAATTACATATATATATATATATATATATATATATAAAATTATTAATAATAAATCTGATTGTCCGGTCTATTTGCTAAAATTACATTTAAGGTACCTTCATTCCATTTTCGAAATCACTCATTATTCCATATTGATTGCCACCGCCAGAATGACAGTTACTATAGCCCGTTAAATCGTAAGTGTAATAACTTCTCGAATTATGGATTTTTTTTTATGATTCGCCGTGTTTACTATAATATTCTTTATCGACAATGTAATTTGACTTATTAAACATAATTTATATTTTTTCCGTAACGCTTGCGCTCATCTTGTTGCGTAATTAATAAATAAATAAATATTCAAAATCTTATGTTACTACGTTTTCTGAACTAATTAATAGTAATAATATTAATAATACTAATGATAATAATGATAATTGAAAACAAATACATAATATTATACCTCATACGTCACATTAAACTTTACCGTTTAAATCTTTCGGTAACAATATTAAGTTTGAGTTCAATTCATATTTCATACCTACGTATAACTTTAATATCCGCGCGCGTGTGTGTGTGTGTGTGTAAATTGTTTTGTGCGAGTATAGCGTATGTGACAAATATACATTTACACAATAAATCGTAACAGCACAGGTATGATGTAGAAGAAATACGAGATTATTTAAATCGCGTTTTGAAAAACATTTCATATAATATTATTAATAATACCGAACGTTTTCGCATATTCCTGATGCGTTCGTTTTGAAAAAGTGATATTACGTGCAATAAACTACAACAACGAATCGAGTTGGAGAATATAATGATTAAAATGTATTTATTTTTTTTTTCACTTCTTGGCGACGCGTTCGAATATATAATTTTTCTTATATAATGTATTTTCTATATAATGACAGCGCAAAAATGCATTTAAAGATCATAAAAAAAAAAAACAAAAACAAAAACAAAAAGTTTTTATACGAGATTTCTATGCTAATAAAAAAACTCAAAAATTTCGAATCGTTTTTAATTTGTGACGTCGTTCTCGCAGGGAAATTATGAAGATTTTTTTTTTTTATGATTAATCTTTATATAATATAATATAATAGCGCAAAATATTTCGAATATCAATGCAAATTTTTTTAAAGTCGGTAATTTGTTTTTATACAAACCACACAACTATATGATTATAATTATAATTATAATTATTATCATTATTGGTTTGCCAGTTTTCCAAAGATTTTTTTTTTTCCATTCAATGCGGGCAAATAGAGAGAATGTGAAGTCCACGGAGAAAATGTTGGGTGTATAAGAGAAATTTTGTTTTTAATATAAATATGTACGTATATACATATATATTTGGCCGAGAAAGTGGTTAAGGGACTGGCGATGACAGCTTCTTGGCTAAAAACCAGGCCTCCTTCCCTGTGGTTCGCATTTATATGGTTGTGCCAAAATACCCCCGGTCATGTTTTTAATCGACCTCGCACCACCCTAGGAATATTAAGTAAGCTCGCGCCCGGCCCGGTCCTGTTTAATTATTATTATTATTGAAGCCAAGAATATTTTATTAATTTTTTTTTTTTTTTTTTTTGTCGTTTTAAATTCAGTCAAGTCTGAGTGCGCGGCGGAAGGGGGGGGAGAGGAGCGAGAGAGTGATTGTTTCGAGGGTTATTGTGGCAGGGAGCGAAGGGTGGTGGGGGGTGGAGGAGCCGTCGTCGTTTCTTTCTTTGTCACTCCTAACCCCTTTGGCATCTAAGCCATCGTCGGGCGTCAGATAAATGTCGAGAAATTATAAATACATAAAATAAAAGCCGGACATACTTCGCACGATGGGTGTTCTTCGCACGGCGGGTGGGATTCTCTTGATGGGGTGTATTAAATTTAAAAAAAAACGATATATCATTTCTTCAGTAAAACGATTCTGAACGAAGGGAAGTTAATAATATAAAGAATAAACGAGAAAAAAAAATGTTGGAAAAATTTCCAAAATTTTTTTTTTACATTTTCAAAATTTTCTCGCGCCAAAATCTTTCTTATATTATTTTCTATCTATGTTCAAAATTTTCATATAGTTCGGATCAAAAAATGATGGTTTCCGAGTCGTTTTTGTCAAATTTTGGGTAGTTCTTTCAAAAAAAAAAAAAAATTAAGGATTGAGAAATTCAAAAAATGACCTCTTTAAAGTACCATCTAGAGGCAAATCCGGTTTCAAAAAAGTACTGATCGAAACTTTTGGACAAGTATTTCCATATGAAAAGTTGTACACGGAAAAAAAAATAAAAAAAAAAATAAACATCATTGTAAAAATACTAGCTTCTTCTCTTCGTTCAGAATCTAAAAGGATTAGGATCGTAATATTTTTAAGTCACTCGTTTTGAATATTCGTAGTTTCATTCATTCATTTGAATTATGTAATACGAATCCATGTATGAAACTTTTATTTTGCATTTTTTGATATTTTTAATTTTTTAGATAATTTTTTTTGCATTTTTAAGTCATATTTTCCTTTTTTGTTCATTTCCCGGTATTTTTAATTAAATTTCGTCAAATAACATTTTTCGAAAACCTTTTTTTTGTTTTATACAGGTTGTAAATACGTGAAATTTTAAAATAATATATTTTTTTAATGTTTCTGGTGAATAGCATTATATGTAATTCAAATTCTACCAACAATTTTATTTATTGTTTTATTAAATAAACATATTTTTAAGCATGTAAAATTTAATCTACTAATGCATGTGGTAATGTATATAATATCAATATAAATATAAAAGTTAAATCAAAACTATTTTAAGTACATTTTATACCATAATTTTTGGCATTTTATATTGCATTTTTTCGCATTTTAAGTGCATATTTCATTGCATTTTTTTGACATTTTTAATGCATTTTTTAAGGGTTTTTATAATGCATTAAATTCACAGCCCTAGTTATAAGAATATTAAATCGGTGTCAAATAATTAATCGTTTACATTATGTTGAAATCAAAATAGAAAGGAGAGGAAAATAAAATATATAATTATTCGACTTGCCTAGTCAAATGTTCCCGCCACATGATAATTATTGTAATAAGAGGAAATAATTACTCGTGCTAAACGAACTCTAAAAAAAAATTGATGCGGCTATGAAATCACACGCATTTTATTATGTTTTTTGATTGGTATTACAAAAACAAAAAAATAAAATAAAATAGTTTACCGAATCTCTCCCACCAACATTTTGTTCGATAGAAACATAATCAGTTATGTAATAATATAGCGAATTTCCATTCGTTTAGCGTACCAGTGGTTTAAAGTTTGTAGTTATAAAAAATATTAAATTTTATTTTTATTTAGACAAACAGCGTTAAGTTTATTTTCTTAACTCGATATGCCATAATGCATATTTATTTTCGTTTTTAAATGCGAAAGCAAAACTTATTTATCATCGTTAATCGCAAATCTTGAAGTTTGAGTCACTTTTCGAGAAAGACCGACCGAACAAAGATATCTTATTTTAACCATAATGTATTCGATTTACGATTCACAAAGTTTAAGAATAATATTTTTTTTAATTATAATATGGAGAATTAAGATGCCTATTACTGTATGTTGACCGTTTCTTATTCTTGAGTTCACTCATATAAAGGCGTGATGGGCTCTCTAACACGTGTAAAGGCAAAATTTTTCTTAAAAAGAAATTCAGAAAAGTTATTTTAGAAGAATTTCTCAAATAGTTACTTATATTTCACATTTAATACAATTCATCCCCACTAGATATTGTTAAATTATGAGGTGTCAACGAACAAATGACACTATTATTATTTTTATAACTACCTACTAGTCATAACAGTGAAAAATAGCTGGGTCCTGAAATCTGATGCCTTGAAAATCTATAAAAATTCAATTAGGCACCTAATATATTATATCAAAAACTGCCATAAAACCATAACCATATATGTGTGCTCTTAAAATACTGTTAAAACACTTAAAATTTAATTAGTAAAAACAAACTTATTATAAAAAAAACTATGATGAAACTTGAAAATAACTTTTATCATTAATTTGTCATCGACACAGATCAACCCGGTGTGGCCCCATACGTATACCTAAATGAAGCATTGAAATGGAATACGCTTAGAGTGACCTATTGAAATAAATCAAATTACCGTATCGAAATATTGCTGCATCCCTTGTTCAATCGGATCACTGATAAGGAACTGTTATCATAATTTACAATTATTAATATTTATTGTTTTCGTATATATCTTATCTAATATGATAATATAAAAAATTTAAAGTAGTACCAACCGAATAAGAAAAATAATATTTTATTTCTCTCAAAATGGTCACTCTTAGCCTATTCCATTTGATCGCTTCAATTCACTGTATACGTAACAGTATACGCGGTATGGCATCTCTATATGATATTCTTTACTCTATGTGCCAGATACAATCAGTATTTAGGTTTTTCTCGTGGAAATCTTTAGCCCTTCTGACGTCATATTGTCGTGGAATAATTAAACGTCTGATTAGAAAAAGGTTAATATTCCAAAAATATGTAAAATAAATGGATATAGCCCATAAATGTTTTTTTTCTCTCTAAAAGCTATTGGTTATTAATATCTCATAATTTTGGAGGTTAAAGCATAGGTACTAAATTACGTATATCGTGTACACAAGTTTTGGATTCAAGTAAAAATGAAGAAAATAAACAGTTTTTTTTTTAATTTTCCGAAAACTCGATTTTTGGAATATTAACTTTATTCTAATCGGCCGTTCAATTTTGGATTTGTCGATTTTTCCATGAACGCGCTACTCTAGTACAGATTTTGGTAAAGTTGCTCTGTCATATGTCTAAGACACCTAAAAAATTACAAAAATTTTTTTCATTTTGGTATTATTCGAATACGTTTCACAAGACAGTCTCGTTTGAATAAAATTCTCATCAGTAGTTTAATAGAAACTTTTTTTTTTCCAACCAAACATCCTAACCGAATCGTTTTCCAGTATATGCTTTTAGATATTTTCCAATACACTTAAGAGTAATATACACACACACACACACACACACGCGCACGCGCGCGCGCGCGCACGTGTATTATCGTACCTAAAATACAATGACGTACGTGTCGAGACAAACCGCGCCTAGGAATAGGGGGTAGTGGGGGGGTGGGGATAGGGGGACGGAGGGGGGGAAGAAGAACCCGTGGCTCTATAAATACGTACACGAGTCGAACATCAAAGCTCGAGCGCGTGTCGTACGTCACGTACAATAATATAATATATACATTTGGAGAGCGTTTAAAAGCGTTCGGTGTACTCGCGTGATTCGTTTGATTCGATAATAACGTTCGATTGAAATACGCGCACAAACGGCAATATCGTTGTCCCCCCCCCCGTCTGCCGACGCGTTTTGTACGTATTAATTTTCGTTCAATCGACAATATATTATCGTCTCGCGTGCACGGAAATACGTATTTCTCGTGGGCGCGCCAGCGTTTGATGTGTTCTGTGCGAGTTCGCGCGGTATTGTTTCCCGCGTGACACGCCGCCGTGATGATGACGTCGGGATATTATATTGTCGAGATATATTTGTTCCTGTTCCGGAAACTCGGAATAAAATCGACGTCTCCTCGATTCTTTGCCCTCCCCTCACACACACACACACACACACATCTCTTCCCCTACCGACGGCGATTTGTCCTTTTGTAGATTATATAACCGGTATACCTGGTTATCCATTGTCTCTTCGCCTTCTCCTCCTCCTGCAACCGCTTCCTTTTCGCAGGCGCGGATCCACAAGGGGGTGCAGGCCAAGGGGCGATCACCCCCCCCGCCGTAGACTCAGATGAATACTAGGATGTAAAAAATTGTGGAAAAACCAATAGATTTCGCACCACTATGGGTATTCTTCACACCTCAGATGGAATACCTCTTGGTGGAAGTGTTGAATTTTAAAGAAATGATAGATAATTTCTTCAATATATATAAATATTGATAATTGCCAGTATTATGTTAGTAGTATTTTTAAAACAAATACGATAGCAATTTAAACCGAGATTCGCCATCCCCCGTAAATGTGTTCTGGATCCTCGCCTGCCTTTTCCCCCATCCTAAGCTATTCTGTGAGTTGGATTTCGAAGGAAATGAGTGGTCTGCATAATAATAATAATAATATTTTGCTTATCGTTTACTTAATAGGTGAGTTGTGGGCACAAAGCCTTTCCTCTCCACTTACTTCGCGTTTTTATTTGTATTCGTGACTTCGGGACACCTCAACAGGTGAACCGATCCTGACACATTTGCCTCTTTGTTGCCCTCTTTCCTCACTCCTGCCGTTCCCGTTCCAGGGATGATTTTTTTTTTTTTAATAAATATGAGGAAGATACCCCCTTAGGGACTTGGGTTCATTCTTTGAACATTGTTCGTCTAAAAACATTATAAACAAAAGGAATTATTAAGATTATAAAATATATTAAATGGCTCAGACCGTTTAAAATGAAAAATAAACACGAACGTAGTCAATATTAATTTTTATTTTAAATTTATTTCGATTGAAAACTCGGTTAAGAACTAGTGTATCTCGAGATCGCTTTTGAGTAGGGACTTATAGCTCTAAAAAAACTTAAAATATGCGAAAATGTTAAAGTAATCTCTTAAAAAACATTAACTTTACTGTAAAAACTCAAAATATTTAAAAACTGTAATGTATAATATATTTTAATATGTATTATTAATTTTTCATCTATTATTTATAAAATTTCTTTTTTTTTTTTTAATCTTTTTCTTTTTAAACGTACATTTAAACAAATAAAAAGCCGAGTATACTTCGCACGACGGGTGGTATTCTCTTGACGGGCGTATTAAATTTTAAAGAAACGATATAAATCATTTCTTCAGTAAAACGATTCTGAACGAGAGAAGTTAATAATATAAG
Source organism: Stegophylla sp. TES_Ste_2020 (assembly GCA_025469315.1). Classification (NCBI taxonomy): domain Eukaryota; kingdom Metazoa; phylum Arthropoda; class Insecta; order Hemiptera; family Aphididae; genus Stegophylla; species Stegophylla sp. TES_Ste_2020. The sequence continues at coordinate 17,611 of JAIPRM010002774.1, forward strand.
AAGAAAAAAATGTCCAAAATTATTTTTCACATTTTCAAAATTTTCTTGCACCAAAATCTTTTTTATAGGATTTTCTATCTATGCTTAAATTTTCATAAAATTCCGATTAAAAAATGATGGTTTTCGAGTCGTTTTTGTCAAATTTTGGGTAGTTTTTTCCAAAAAAAACATTGAAGAATTGAGAAATTCAAAAAATGACCTCTTTAAAGTACAATCTAGAGGCGATTCAGGTTTTAAAAAGTTATTGATTGAAACTTTTGGACAAGTATTTCTATACGAAAATTTGTACACAGAAAAATAAATAAATAAATAAATAAACATCATTGTAAAAACACTAGCTTCTTCACTTCGTTCAGAATCTAAAATATCAAATAATAATATTCAATCTTTTCTGTTATTCAGGAAACATTTTTCCTATACCAAGAAAACTCAAATTAAATATTGAAAAATAGGTGAAATATGCACTTATATTGAAAAAAGAGTTAAATATGCAAATCAAAGAGAACTGTATCAAACTCCTGCTGTTATGAAACGCATTTCTATATTACTTAGCTATGTTTTGAATGCGGTTCGTCCTCTGCATTTTTTAACCGTAGTTATTTTTCTTGTTTTTTGCACGTTTTTATGTGTTTGTGGTGACTTATTTTCTTCCACCTTGGAAGTTTTTTTTTTTTTTTAATGGCTGCTGGCTCACTGTATTACGTATTACATAATAAAATAAATGTTATGTGACGTCACACAATCCCGTCGAGCGCGTTCAACGACGACGTACGTGTATTTATTTGCCAATCACATAAAATAACGCGTGTTTAACAGTGTGACTGGAATTTCGCGAGTTCTCTGTGCCACCGCGGCGCAGTTCTTAGGAATAAAAACGTATAAGTCAGCGCGGAAAACATAAAAGACCGAAGCCGAAGCCCTGTGCCCCTATGGACTTCCCGAAATACCCCCCGAAGTAAATATCTCATGCGAACGCGGCTCGACACGCATAAAAAAAAAAAACCTCTTTTCGTAATCCCTTTGCGAAACGTACGACGACGACGAGGACGGACGGATGACTAAACGACATCTTTGTGTCTCGTCGTACACAAACAACAAGTAAAGTGATTCTCCGGGGCTGTAGCGCGTACACAGGATATTGCAAAAACATTAAATAGTTTACAATGGAACATTAGATATTATTACAAAGACGAAATTTCTATATTGTCTAAATACAATATTAATTTTGGCACTTGACAGATTAACGTTTCCTCTTATACTGTTATTTGATTCAAATTCAAATGTTAAGTTTTAACTTTTTGGATTTATCACAAAATTTCTGCGCTTAATATTTAGTGCAGTGTTCACCTGCCATAAAAATACTACAATGTTTTCGTAATTTTCTTCTTCTTTAGGAAACATTGTGTAAAATATAATATTACCCGAACCGCAGGTATCATAATAATAATAAAAAAAAAAAAAAGATGTGTACTTCGCTCGTCGGGGTGTTCTTCGCACGTCGGGTGGGATTCTCTTGACGGGTGTATTGAATTTTAAAGAAACGATAAATCATTTCTTCAATAAATTGATTCTGAACGAAGAAAGTTAATAATATAAAAAATAAATTAGAAAAAAAAAATGTACAAAATTTTCTTGCACCAAAATCTTTCTAATATGATTTTCTATCTATGTTTAAATTTTCATATAGCTCGGATCAAAAAATAATGGTTTCCGAGTCGTTTTTATCGAATTTTGGGTAGTTTTTTTCCAAAAAAAAAAAATTGAAGAATTGAGAAATTCAAAAAATGACCTCTTTTAAGTACAATCTAGAGGCAAATCCGGTTTCAAAAAGTTGTTGATCGAAACTTTTGGACAAGTATTTCCATACGAAAAGTAGTACACAGAAAAAATAAATAAACATCATTGTAAAAACACTAGCTTCTTTATTTCGTTCAGAATCTAAAAAAAAAAATGTATACTAGTTATTCAGATTTAAACTCTATGAATGATTTATGTCTACAGTAACATCCTGATGATTTAACGAGTTATTTTACTACATGTATTCCTGAGAGGAAATGAGTTTCGTTTTGATTACTGGTCTTACTGGTGTAGCTTATAATATGTGTGAATAATAATGAACTTCTATATACACTTCTCCATAGGTAGTGATTAACAGTTTAATTTACATATTTAATCACCGACATGAAAATATGTAAGCCAATCACGTGTGTTATTATAAATGTATAATAGACTCGGTAGGTGGTTGCATATTAAGAATAATTTTAAATTAATTATTTTCTCTTCCGATTTGGACTGAGTACCATATCTACTAATTTAAAAATAACAAAATAATCAAGTCATAATCCTGTGGGGGAGTGAGTAGGTGTGGAACTGAATGTGAATTATGCATCCCGAGTGGTCGATTATTAAGTACCTAATTAAGTAATTATTATCTAGCCCGGTAAGACAAAAACATTTTACATTGATGTCAAAGGAAAAGAGCGGGTGGATATGTCATGCTAATTACTACACTAACTGCACTTGGTTTCAAAATTATTTTGTGCGACACTCTGTGTTTATACTTATAAATATTTACTAACAATAATAATAATATAACTATTTAAATTTTCGAATATTTAGTACTCGTTATGCGTTTCCACAACAATGAGGATCACGTGACTTATATTAATATTCGAGTGGATTTGACATTTTAATAATATGCATACACCACACACACACACTTACGATCTCAAAAAGGAAACATAAAATATAATTAATATGTAATATATTAAGTCGCATTGTTCGGTTCTCTATATCTACACTAATTGTTCTTCTATTGTCCTGTGGCATTAGTAAATGCATCATACCATCATCATTATATTAGGTATAACAAGGGGTCAAACGTATATAAATACTTAAGGGCATATGTAAACTCCCCTAAATTTAGGTAAATTCCCCTAAAAATTAAAATTCTTATATTCTTTTTTCTTATCAAATTGTAAACTCCTTTAAAATTTATTTTGCTACCGTATTACTCATATGTAAACTCCCCTAAAATTTATTTTGCTACGGAATTACTTCTAAGTAGATTCCACTCAAAATCCTATCAAAAAAATACCTAAAATGTAATGTTAATATTTATATAATAATATCATATCATATTATAAGCATTGATATCAGACATTGAACATCTATTTTGATAATTTATCAATCGATAAATCGAAATTCGATTTTAATTCCACAAGAAAAATCGATCATTACTTGTCAAACGCTAGTTACTTTTGAAAATTTTGAAAAAAATGGAATACCTTTTTCAGGGGAGTTTACATATTATTATGAAAACAACTATAGAAGCAAAATAATTTTTAGGGGAGTTTACATCAAAGTAATACAGAAGCAAAATAATTTTTAGAGGAGTTCACTTCCAGGGTAATTAACAACATTTCATTTAGGGGAGTTTACAATCTCCCATACTTAAACATTCTCTCGTATATCATCTGGGTAACGCTAGGGCAATCATTTCAATCGCCCTGTGTAATGGAGTAATCAAATTTTTTTTTTAATCATCTCACGGTCTCGTTGTATGTACGTTTGTTTTTCTATTCAGGCGACATGGTGATAACGAGTGATAAATACCAGACGACCAGCAAACCGAAATCGATATTCGAGGACCAAATGGTGTTGACCATCAAATCGGTGGAGAAACACGACTTGGGATCGTACAGGTGCATAGCGAAGAACTCGCTGGGCGAGGTGGAAAGCAGCATACGACTGTACGGTAAGTGAAATGAAACAGGCACGTAGATATGGGGTGGCCGGGCCACCCTTAGCAGTTTACTGGGCACCCCAACTATTTTGTCGTTGTACTTAAGTTAAATTAAACGTTCATTAAATCTCGAGCCAAACAAAAATCATTGTGAAAAAAGATATGTATTTCAAATAATTTTGATTTTAATTCAGCATATCATAACCATTATTACAATAATTATCAGGTACATTGTTAAAGTGATATTTTGATATTTATTTCATGCCCCGTTTTCCAGTGATGAATGGAAATTACTGGTGATGGGGACTGATGGGATTGAGAATTACAATATTAAAATAAAAATTTAGTACAGAAGCCATATTATATGTTGAATTGGAGTTAGTATTAGAAATATTGCTATGAAATTATGAACGTATTAAAATGTTTGGAATAAGACTGATTCGTCGCGAGCTACGTTTGCCACCCTGATTTGATTTTGACCGATGTTTGGCCACCCGTAGGTGTAAATTCCTGGCTACGCACCCGAAAGGAAAATATATTCGATGAAAAGACTAGTGTGGTGTATAAGGTTAATATTCGTTGTCGGTGACGCTGACAGACTTTATCGATGAGTCGGTGGGAGAAATCGTGACTGTAAACAAAGACCGACTACGTACACGAGTCACGAGGGGATACTATGACGTGTGTACAATGGCTCATCGCCGCCGCCGCCGGCGCCTCCGCTCACTGTCAAAACCTCTCCGAGCCTCGACCAGATAACGAATAATATTATACTCTTTTGCGCGCGTACAATGAAAAATGTCTCTCGTCAGTGACGTCATTTGGAGTAAAAATCACATGGGGTAGCAAGCCTCTTAAATATTTTAAATCCGGTTGTGCGGTTTAATAAAATGAGGAAACAATCGGTTTCAAATTATAATATTATTTTAACTTTAAATGTATTCTTGCACTTGGTGAAGAATCGTGCGTTGTCCATTCCCTGTGATATCAATTATTTATTTATTTATTTATTTATTTTTTTTTTTTTTGTTAACTTCTTGATATAATATTTAATTATTATTTTTAATTTTAATTATTTTAATAATTCTTCATAAAATATTGCTAAATTAATTAAGGGGGTTTATCTGAGCGTTAAAACTTTCGTGCGTTTTTGAAACCGAGTGTGGATAAAGTATGTGTGGGATAAAAATAGACACACTTACAACGGGCCAATTTTAATTTTGAAAAATAATTTGAATTCATTAGCCACTTCTTTCCTGTATTTTGTTAGAATTACCTTTTTTTATTCGCTTATTAACCTATCAAAATACAATGAAAATTTTGAAAAATGTATTACGTGTACATATTAGTAAATATTATCTAACCAAAATATCAAAAATTTATTTCTGACAAATATTATATGTCCAAATCAAAAATTTTACTCAATACAATATAATAATTATAGCAAAGGGTGTGTTGTACAATAATTATTTAATACTCCGAACGGGTCACACTGCATTCGGGGCAGGCTCGAATTATCAGTAATTTTGAAAGTGCACCGTCTGGTTTTATTGTCCAACCTGTGGTTGGTGATACTGCTGTGTAATAAATGGTAAACTTTTGATTTTGATAATCTGGACCAGCAGTTTTTTCAACCTCTTTTGATTAGGAACCAATAATAAAATAAAATTGATTTTTTGATCAATATAGTTTTACATAAAAAAAAAAAAACATTTTATTCATTATTTACCAGAAACTCCTAAACCAAGGGTTCTCAACCTTTTGACGTTCATGCCCCCTTCCCACTACTATAAGATTTAATTATAATTTTTTTCAGATTATTGAAAACAGTATTGTTAGTCGTTACACAATAATGACCGATAATCGCATACCTACTTAAAAAAAAAAAAATAATAATAATAATAGAAAACAAAATATAGATAAACAACATTTTCATCATCTGTGGTGAAATGTGAATATTTTCTCGCCTCCCCTGAAATTTCGTGACGCCTCCCTAGGGGGGGGCGTGACCCTCAGATTGAGAATCCTCGTCTTAATCACTGATCCGGACGACGTTTTCGTTCTGTTTGTATTGCGCAGAGATACGGGGCTTGGACGAGAAGACGGACGAAGACGACGACGACGACGACGACCTGTCGGATCTCTATCAGGAACTCTACACGGAGACTCACCATCGCGCCGGAAACGGGATCGGCGACTTCCGGAACCGGACCAAGCACAGGCACCACGCGGACGCGTCGCCGCCGACGCAGCCTCCGAGCCCCAGTGCGTCAGTCCGCCTCACGCCGCCGCTGTACCACACGTTCAAGTATCTCTGACACGCGGCGCACCGCGTCGTCGTCGCCGCGGTCGCCGCCGTCTGGTGAGGGGAGCGAGCGGAGGGACACCTCTCCCATCCCCACCCGACCACACTTCGACCCCGCGCCGCCGTCGACGTGCTATGATGATATTGTTATATTATTATAAGTGTATTATTAGTGTATACGTGGCGAATGCGAGGGGCGGTGTTTTTGCCCACCCGGAGGTGTGGGCCGACTCGCGGTAAATATTTCGTTGTTAATAATAATGTTATAAAATTATTATTATTGTTATCATTATTATTTTTATTACTGCTATGTGGAGCCGTTAAATAAATAGTTGTTATAATTTATAATAATACAAAATATAATATCATCGACGTGTAGATCGTGTGTGTGTGCGCGGGTCGACGAGGAGATGTGATCGACGATCGATGATAGGTCGAAGCGTCGGCGGACTCGACACCACCCGTGCTGTTCCTTTGCCCTCTCCTCCTCCGCCAAACATTTTGTACATACATAGTTTTAGTTAAATTGAAATCCCTGTTTTTTTTTTTTTTTTTTTTTTTTAATTTACAAGAAACTGTTTTCTAAAATTCCAAAATGTATTAAACAGTATAATAATATTCTACAAAACCGTGAGAAATATCAATAAGGATCAAAATATATCAATAAGCTATCAATAAGGAAATCGGTTTGAATTGATTCAAATAGTCAAACACCAAAAATATAAAATTTGGTGAAATATGTTAAATCAATTTAATTTTAATTTAACGAGTAGTAGTAATAGTGTTGATAATTGATACTCGGTTTTCCAGCATATCTCGGGTTCAATTCACAGGTTGATTAATGTCCATAATAATTATTTGAGATTAAACGATATTAATTTGTACGTTAACCGCGGCCAAACGTGTCCCAGTCGACCCCCCTCCGACTGTGATACATAGTCAAATATCATTCCTCGCGCCAACAGTGATAAATTGTAATTACAAAATACGAAGTATGTTCAAAAAGTTCAAGGAAAAATGTAAGTATAAGACATCGGATTTTATCTAATTATACATAATTCATTTATCACCAACTGACATTTTAAACACGATATGAAGCCAATATTTATAATATCATTTTAATATTGTGTTTGATCAAATGAAAATGTTTTATTATTTATTTTGGCATTTTTACCATTTCTTAAGTACGTATAAATAAGTGTACATTAAATCGCAATATTTATTAACATTAATTAACTCGATAAAAATGAAATTCCAATGTATAAAATAATAAAAATTATTTTTGAAACGGCTTCTTAAGTCATTATACATTTTTTTTTTTTAGTGGTTTAAACGCTTAAAAGACAGTATTAAGTGTAATTGAACATTATCCACATTCTAACAAACCATTAACATCCCGAAATGATGTCAGATTTATGACAAAGTACAAAGTAACTGAAGACTTTCTTTGATCAGTTCGTCAAATACCTAAAAATTTTATTGCTGTTAAACCTTGTCAAAAGCTTTTCAAACTGAAAATTTACTGCGAGTTATGGCAAAATGTGTTCGCAACAGTTTTTTTAATTTATGAATTTTTCCCTACTCCATGTCCGGTTTACTTTATCCAAAGAAGAAAAACTTTCCAAGGAGGTGTTAAAAATAAAAATAAAAATATATTTGAGACTATTTTAGTAGGCATAACTTTGAACCGGTTCTAAAAATAATTTTCAAACTCGGAACACTCGTCGAGGCCATAGAATTTTTGGAATTTTTGGAATATGATGACTTCCCCATTAAATAAGTAATATCACAGAACTTTTTGAACTTCTCGTATTATCAATTTTATTAACCGTACCGTGCATTTATGTAATATAAAATTAAATTTAATACATACATATTACTAAATATTGTCAGCATCCCGCGCGCTGTCGTAAGTATACAGGATAATAATTATTTACAGTGCTCATCCCGTTTTCAATCCTGTATTATGCGAAAATTTGATTTGTTTATTCGAAAAAAATCACTTAGAGAAACAAATGGTAAACAATAATAATTGTATTACTTATAATAAGAGCAACAATTTTTTTTGTATTATTCGGGGTGACAATGCTTGAAATAAACTACCCTGTACACAAATTCATAGCCACTGGACGCCGTAAGTTTTAAATTGTATCGATTATAGCCCGGAAAGTCGCTAATCCGTTCAAGCAACTCGTTGCTATGTTATTATAATATTATTGTCGTCGTAATGTAATTATTAGGCGACGACAAATTTATTCGTAACAAATTTATTCCATCCTATACAAGACCATCCTCATCCCGCCCCGTCACCCTTCCGCTTTATCCCCCCCTCCGCATTCCTCTTCGAAGGACGTATGAAATAAAATAATTTTGTTGTGAATAACTTATTACTAAGATTTAATAATTATTAATACTATTATTATTATTATTATGACAGTTAATATATTATTATTATTATAATTATACGTGTATAAAATTATGAGACTTTGAATAGAAAAAATATCGATGTATCTATCCGATGAATGAGAGAAGTTTGTATAACGTATTCATAATATTGTTTATAATGAAAATTTAAAATTAAAAATAATTTACATAAATTTTACGTTTTTTTTTTATTTTTAGTTGTAGATCTGATCTCGTCTGACGAGTTTAGATGATCCGAAACCGTATATATATATATATATATATGTTTATGTTTGAGAGTTCCTTGCTGGAAGATCCGGGGAAATACGTTTCCAGTGACCTCCAGTTTCTGAAAAAGAAAGTATAATGTCATTTAACCTCATTTTTTTCGAGCACCAGTGTAATAATCAATCTGTGGCCATACGTATACCAGCTTAATGAAGCATTGAAATGGAATACGCTTAGAGTGACCTATTGAAAAGAATCAAATTACCGTATCGAAATATTGCTGCATCCCTTGCTCAATCGGATCGCTGATAAGGAACTATTATCATACTTTAAAATTAATGTTATTGTTTTTGTATAATATCTTGTCTAATATGATAATATGAAAATTTAAAGTGGTATCAACGAAATATAAGAAAAATAATTTTATTTTACTCAAAATGGTCACTCTTAGCCTATTCCATTTGATTGCTTCAATTCACTGTATACGTAACAGTATACGGTATTGCCCCTCTATGTACAATACACAACACATTCGTTGAAATATTCAAATTATAAATCGTCATTCATAGTTCAATTTAAATAATATCGTGTTCAAAAATTTGGCACCGTCACTTCGCACTATTATTTGACAATGAACGTCACTACGCTCCGCAGCTCCATCGCTTGCTTCGTAACGCTCGATTCGAATCGATATCGACCTCGGCTTGTTGTGATGCGACTTTGGGACATTTTGGTTTTGATAATCGGCGCAATAATATTGTCGATAGACTCTTGTCATTATTATAAACCACTGTTGCCCCAGGTGGGGATGCCTACTTTTCCATGACGTCGGTAATTCCGACCTATGATAATAGTACCTCCTCCTCCCCCGACACCAGTAAAAATGTGGAAGTTATAGAAGATATTCAAGATCTTAGATATTATATTATGATACTCATGGAGAAATCGCGTAGGATTATAATACCCCCCCCCATTAATCAATGCGAGGGTTACAGACGTCCTAGAAATATAATACCGGAGGTAAAAATATCCTAGGAGTATAGGTACGGGGAAATATTAATATCCTAGGTTTCAAATATCTCCCCCCTTTTCGAAATTTATAGATGTCCTAGGTATATAATACTGGAGGTGTTATTATCCTTGGATTTTCGTACGCTCCAGTATAAAGTATTAGGAGTGGTATAGATTCCTAAAATTATAATACTAAGAGCGTGGTCAATGCTAGGATTATGGTACCCCCGGTATTAAAAATAGGGGGTACAAATGTCCTGGGTTTTTAACATCCCCCCGGCATAAAAATAGGGGGAGCTATAGATATCCTAGGAATATTATTATACCGGGGGTACGATTATCTTGCGACACAGGCCCTGTGCAAAACATTCGTTTAGGCTTATGAATGCAAACTATCAACACAAAAAAAAAAAAACATTGTCATTAGCAACCTCTTTGGGTTTTAATGAAAACATCTCCAAGTCCGCCGACCCGGGGGCGATATTTATTGTATACGAACGGGTCCTGCGCACGGCACCCCCGGCTCTCTTCACAAATCGTTCGACACGACAACAAAACCGCGCGGAGTGGTAAAATTAAAAACAAAAGCTAATTGCGGTCGCTTTTCATTAAACATTTACGCCGAGGAGGAGCTCATTAAACCGTTCTGTGTTTCTGCAGCTCTTTGTATTTACGGCCGTCGTCGTCGTTAAAACGCAAGAGAACGACGAAAACCCATAAACGGACGGGCGATCATCGTCGTGTCCGCGAGAGACCAAAGGTAGTAGAGATTATATATATATATATATATAATATATATATTATTACGTATTTCGGTTTTATGACTGTGGACGGTCGTTTTGTTCTATTACCGCCGCGGTAATTATACATAATAGTTTTGGAAAGCATAATTAATAATATTGTGTACACATCATAAGACGTGTGGCATAGACTTAAAACGGCTAATGACGACGGCGTGTGGCGCCTCGATTTACTCCAGGACATTATATGAGTACATTTTATCCTGGGCCCATGAGGATCAGCTGCCCACGAATTGAATTCAATTATTATTTTAGATTCTGAACGAAGTGAAAAAAGTTTTTATGTGTACAACTTTTCGTATGGAAATACTTGATCAAAAGTTTCGATCAGCAACTTTTTGAAACCGGATTTGCCTCCAGATTGTACTTTAGAGAGGTCATTTTTTGAATTTTTGAATTCTTCAATTTTTTTTTTTTTGGAAAAAACTAACCAAAATTTGATAAAAACGACTCGTTTTTTGATCCAAACTATATGAAAATTTAAACATGGATAGAAAATAATATAAAAAAGATTTTGGCACAAGAAAATTTTGGAAATGTGAAAAAAAATTTTTGGACATTTTTCTAACAATTTTTTTTTTCATTTATTTTTTATATTATTAACTTCCCGCGTTCAGAATCGTTTTATTGAAGAAATGATTTATCGTTTCTTTAAAATTCAATACACCCGTCAAGAGAATCCCACCCGACGTGCGAAGAATACCCCGACGAGCGAAGTACACACTTTTTTTTATTTTTAACTAAT
>JAIPRM010002775.1:0-28835 GCA_025469315.1 Stegophylla sp. TES_Ste_2020
AAAAATAAATTTTCAATTTTACAAAAATGCCGGTAACTGCATATTTTGCCGTTTTTCGTTAATTTTTCGACAGTTTTTCACCGCGCTTGGAAAAAGTATTGAGAAATTGGAAAAATGACCTCTTTAATGTACCATCTGGGTGTGATTCCGGTTCTATAGAGATACTGATCGAAACTTTCAGACAAGTATTTCTATACGAAAAAGTGTTCACAGAAAGAGAAAAAATAAAAAAAAATAAACATCATTGTAAAATCATAAGCTTCTTCACTTCGTTCAGAATCTAAAAAAAAAAAAATCTATTGGAATATTCATGGATTTAAGCAAAGCATTTGACTCAATATGTCATAATAAACTAATAAAATATCTCAGTAAAATAGGTATAAAAGACAAATCCCTAATATTATTTAAATCTTACTTAGATTGTAGATTCCATAAAGTAAAAATAGACGATATGATAAGTGAGCATAAACTTATGACTTGTGGTGTACCCCAAGGCACAGTTACTGTATACAATATATGTCATGGAATTGTCCAATTTAAAAATAGATGGAAATATATATTCTTATGGAGATGACACAGCATTAATTGTGACTGGTAATACATGGCAGTCAATAACTTAAGTAGTTAACTTTGCATAACCTTTTCAAATTTAATAAAAACAACACTTAATATCATCAGTATTAAAGCTCACGACCCAACTTGTACATCCATTTCACAATGTAATTGTACAACTGTAAACAAAGTAGATAATACCAAATATTTAGGTGTCATATTCGATGAACACTTTAAATGGAACTTTCATATATCAAAGCTTAACATGAAATTATACAAATTATACACATTTTATAATATGGCAAAACACTTTTTAAATATACACTGACTAAAAAATACATACTATACTTGAACACAATCCCTAATAGAATATGGTATAGTAGTGTGGGGAAGTGCGACACAAACCCATTTAAATTGCCTACAAATAGCGCAAAATACCTCCTTAAAAATTATACATGAAAAACCTAGGCTTTTCTCAACTAAAAAATTATACTCTGAAGCTAAAATATTAACAGTAAAACAATAATATTATAAAAAAAGACTCTATATTATATATCTAGAAAAAATTGAATACATTTAGTAATTCATACATATAATACAAGGTCAATACATATATCATAAAATAAACACAACTAAATATTATGACAGCTATCTGATAACTGGTTTGAAATTATACAAAAAAAAATCCCTATTACTATAAAAAATTGTCAAACATTTGATATCTTTAAATTATTACTAAAGAGATGATTATTGACAAATTAAAAAAATCTTTAGGTTAACTTGTAATTACTAACCACTATATTAATACTATTATTATTGTTGTTTTCATTTTTTTTTTCCTGTTATCCGTTATTCAGTATTTTTATAATTATTTTATAAAAAAAATTCTATATTATATATCTAGAAAAAAATTAATACTACCAGTCGTTCATACATATAATACAAGGTCGATAAATATAATATATCATAAAATAAACACAACTATATACTATGACAGCTATCTGATAACTGATTTGAAATTATACAAAAAAAATCCCTATTACTATAAAAAATTGTCAAAAATTTGATAACTTTAAATTAACTTGTAATTACTAACCACTATATTATTATTATTTTCTTTTTTTTCCTGTTATCCATTTTTTATATTACATTATATTATACAACTAATTAACACACTATTATTTTTGCTATCATAACTATATTATATTAATATCATAATTATAATTATTATTGTTTTTTTTTTTTTTTTTGAGACTTATGTCTGCTAATACAAGGAAACATCCTTAGTGGTAAACGTTGCAATGTATTTAAAAATATTAATATTATGTAAATAATTTCAAAACTGCTAAATAAATATTCATATCATTATTATTATTATTATCTAAATAGTTAAAAAACTAAATTTTTTAGTAAGGTTAAAATATTAAAGTATAGATAAATAGTAATTTTTTCTAATCGACTTTTTTTAGAAGTTTATTCAATTGATTAATATTCAAAAAATTTTTATTATAAAGTAAAATAAAAAATTTAAAACAGATGCATACATTCATAGGCATACTTTATTCAAACATTATATTATTCTGAACTCTATATAAAGTGTTCTTTTTCATTTAGACTAATAATATTATTTATTTTTCATATTGTAACAATACATTATTTTTTTTTTACAGATCATATTTTCTGTTGATCAATAGTTATAAATGATTACAATTCACTGCATTAGTTTGAGTAAATAAATTTAGTTGTGATGTAAAAATGTATAGTTAATAATAACTGTAATCAGGAATTATGTAAAATGGCTTAATAATGCAAAAATATAACTGAATAAAACGTAATTATTGAACTCAACTATAGTACATGTATAGAAAATAGGAAACATAATACATAGAGACAAAATGTTATGAGACCACCATTAACTATTATCATTAAATAATATTAGTCGAGAATAATGTAAATTTTCATCCTCGGTAAAAAAGATTTTATGATGTATTAGAACTGGTCTGGCAAACGTGACTCTTGCGTTCTAGTTTTTCAAAATGTTTTCGAGCATTTTGTATATTCAATAAAACTGCTGCTGAAGCTAAACATAAATAATAAAACATTCATCAAAACAATAAAAATATTATTAAAATAGTTGCATAAACTTACGAATTTTTAGATCCGACATCACAACCATTATATATGAATTTGGTGTAAAAACGTTTATGAACACTGCAAACTTGGAGTTTCTTACTTCCATGGCTGTAAACTGAGAAGCTGATTTACTAAAAAATACATATATCAACATAATTAATATAAATTACTTTAATTTCTAATAAAAACGTTTGTTTTACAATCGTTAAATGATTAAGAAATTGATTATTTGGTTTTGCCATTCTATAAGAAATGTTTTTGTACTGTCGTATGCATCATAAGCATAAACTATATTGTGTACATAAAATTAAGTAAATAAAAACTAAATACATAGAGAAATAGTATTTAAGTTTAGTCAGTGATATTGTAGTATTAACCTAGTTTAATGTTAACATAATAATTACAATTTGTCCCATTTTGTTATTTTGAGGAAAAAGACAGTTATTACAGTAGAAATCAGAATCAAGTTAATAAAAACAATCGATATTGCAGAAATTCAAATTATAATAATAACTCAAACACAGCATATTTAAAAAAAAAAGCAAGATATTTTTAATGTATTAAATATCACATCAAAAATTCCAATCATATATTACTGGAAGACAGCCCAGCTTATTTACGTGAGCAATTTAAATTAAATTTATTTATTCTTTTTAAAAATTATGACAATAATAATAAAGTTGTTACAGTATACAGGAAGTCGGACCAAAATATCACTGGAATTTAAAAAAACCAATTGGATTATTCTTAACAGTAAAAAATTTAATAATTTTCCTTATTTCAAAACCATCCAAACTCTACAAACTGAAAATATTAAAATGCATGCAAATATTAATAATACTATTAATGAAACCATTTTTAAGTATACTACTAAAAATTATCACATTTTAAAAACTTATGCTAAATACATTAATTTCAATATAAATATAATAGCTTTTATACTGGATTGCAGTCTATATAATTATCGTAAAAAAATTTAAAAAAACTATTAAATATAAACCATTTTCATAAAGCAAGATTTGTATATATTTAACCTGCATATTTTAATAATTTTCAATGTTAAATTTTAAATCAATGTTTGAGATAAATCAAATCCAGAACTCTTAATAATTGAATGTTATAAGATTATTTGATAATGTTTGTTTTTACTTTTACTTTGGTTTTTAATATAAATATTTAATATGGTAGTTTACAAACACATATAGTTATAACTTATCAATTTAATTTTGTAGTAGTATTTGAATGTCACATACCTATTCTATTTATCATAATAAATCAGCGTTCCACTAATGTTTCATATATATATACAATTATAAATAAATTTCATAAATTATTTTGAAAATTTCAGCTTAACTTTTGTTTAACACTTTAAATATATATACTAAACTATTGAGCATATTCATAATTATTATTAACCTTTATTATACACAAGACACATTGTTCATTTATAAGTACAAATACCTATAAAGCTTCAATGAATTAAAATTTTTTTTGGAACATGAATTTAAAACATAAAATTAAAATTAAATATTAATATATGTATAAAATATATATATTATTAAAATATATAATATATTGATAAAAAGATTTAATAAATTATTAACTAAGTACAATGAATTAGTCATTATTATAACAGGTAAAAATTACTATATTATAATTACTAATTATTATTTAATGTTTTAATATTGTTTATTTAGGTTTAATTTACCTCAAGAAAAAAAAATTGGTTTAAATTTAGCCTATAACATTTTTGATTTAAAGAATAATGAGATAACATTATTTAGGTTGAAACCTCAATATTTAATTTTTTTTTTTTTTACTCATATATTTATGTGGATATTTGTTTTTTAATATTTTATTTTTAGGCTGGAGAATAGATTACAAAAATACATATTTTATACATTAAGTCGGGTTAGCTCTATCCACCACTGAGGAAAACCTCTTATCGATGGAATAGCTTATGAGTACTAGTCTAATTTACAGTAATAAATAATAATAATAATAATAATAATAGATGAGTAACTGTTAAAAAAAAATAAATAAATAATAATAATAATAATTATAATAAAAAAGATTATAGATTATAAAAAAATTATTAAAAAAATGAACAAATTCTAATTCCGAAAATTCACCCAAGTTAAACAAGCAAAAAAAAAATCTTTCACTAAGAATGTACTAATATATAATCACTAAAGTTAAATTTTATAGAAACTTCAGAAAAACTATTCTTCACCAATATCTCAAAATTTTTTAAGAAATACCAAATTTCCATGTTACAAGAAATAAATTAAAAATTCAGGCAAATATTCCAATGACCTAACAAAATATTTGACTTATACCAAATCTATTCATTGGCAATTTTCATAACCATCCCAAAGTTTGTATATATATTTAATTTTTCTAAATAGATACTAATATTAAACTATTGGGTACTAAACTAAATAATAATTAATTATATGTAACTAATAACAAAAATTACTATCATGATTGTATGATAAATTAAAAAGAAAAAAAAAGTGTAAAATATCTTCTACAATCAACTACCAAAACGTCAATCAACTTTTTCTCAAACACCACCAACATCAAGGGAACAAATCTAATCACCAACTACTGCTGACTACATCCAATCATTAAATACATAAAACAACAATTGTATAAGCAGATCACTTCATAAACGGAGAAACAACCAATCCACTTATCTGGACTATTATATTTAATTCCAACAATATAATATTCTTCACAATACTCTCAAATAAAAATGTTGATTTTATTAGGGAGCTTATTTTATCTGAGTATTATTTTAATTAATTTTTTTTGTGTGTTTATGTCTATACATACGATTTGATCTGATCGGCGTATACAACAGTACTTACAAAAGAATAAATCAAAAAGAAATTAATATTTTATAAGGGGGAGGGGGAATAAAAATTTCCTAAATTCTATGTTTATCCAGAAAGTGATTAAATTTTTAGTTCTATTAGTAATTTTGAGATTATAAAGTAATTACTAAAATTCAATTCATGAAAATTTAATTTGTTATATTTTACTCATATTTGAGGTGACCTTTTTTGTTTTTGGAAAAATTATTGAGAATTTCATAATATGGCTTTTCTTATGTGCCATTTAGAGCCAATTTCTTACCTAAAAAGTTTCAAGACGAGACATTTAAATAATATTTACTACACAAAAAAATCTAAAATGAGTTATCTCTATACATTATATATATATATGTATTATTATATATGTATTACATTTCTATACTATAATTATTTTTTTATAAATCAAAATACAAAATGATACCTGCAACTTAATTTGAACCCTTTAATAATGTTTGACAATTTTTCAAATCTATGTCCATCGCGATGCTTAACACGTTCACAAAATGATATGATAAGAAATGTTGCACGTTCAAATAAAAGAACTTCATCACACTCCATTACTTCAGCAAACATTTTTAAACTCTGCTCAATCTCTTGAATATTTGGTATTAATTTGTACACAATCGATGACCAAGCCTAGAACAAATCGCTGTGTAACTTGAATATTATTTAAAAATATTAACATAATATTTACCCCATACAACGTTTCATCCCATATAGATGTTTTGAAACATACACATTTAACCGGCTTAGACATGTTAATTAATTCATTTTCTCGTTCCGAAAATATCTGAAATTTAGATAATTATTTATTACAAATACATTCCAAGCTTTACATTACGGGTAAAATTAGGACGCCAAACTAACACCAACAATATATATATATATATATATATATCTACTGTCTTTAAAAAAATTGTTGAATTTAAGTATGATAAATATTATACCTTGTCTCTTTGATCTTCAGTAACTAAATCCATTTTATGGATTAAACAAAACACTTTGGCAGAAGGAGAATATTCATAAATGGCACTTAGACATGTTTGATAGTAATTCAAATCTTTTATTAGTTCGTCATCCCGACTTTCTACATCAAACACATATATTAGGACTTCAACATTTCTGAAGATATTTTCACGTTGACTAAGAAAATAATTTTCCATGAAAGCTTCTTGGCTGTAACAAATTAGTAAAAATATTTACACATTAAAAAAACATGTAGGCAATTATGAAATGTTTACTAAATAATGAGTTGGATAATTTAAACTATTAAAACACAGTTATGTTTAAAATGATATACTGGAATAATATTTATTAATAAAATAATTGATTGGAATATTAATTTTTTAATACAACAATTTAAATTATTTAAAATTTTAGAACGATTAAAAAATAATTTAAAAAAATTTATGGTATTTGGTAAATAAAGTGAATAAAATCTGGTTAAGTTCAGTCATTAATCAATCGTTACCTAACAGTCGCGTGTGTTTGTTGAGTTGTCTTCTTTCAGTCTAAGTTTTATCATTTTATTCACTCATATACAATATAAAATTTTTAATATTTCAACTATACTTTTCCATGATGAGCACTTAATTTGAAAAAATCAAGGTAACTCTTGAAGACTTAAATACTTCTCAAGGTAAAATTATTTCAACTTTGAATAACACAAATAGCAATTAATTGAAACTAAATAAAAAATTTGATGACATGTTTAATACAATTACAATCCTATTTGAAAACAATAATTCCTGAAAATAAATTAAAAGTTCTTGCAAATTACTGTAATTTATGCAACCAAATTTTTTCTAAACAAGACCTTATTTTAAAAATAATATATAGACAATCATGTTTATACATTGTTGTCATCTTCAATATACAAAAAACGAAAAATAATTCTTCAAATTCAGGTTCAGATAAGTAGAATTGTATTTTGGAGATGTTCAATTCTTTAAATACTAATATTACTAGTTTTAGATGTATAACATTTTTCCTCATTTAGGTACTTCTGACAAAACTCTTCAAATAAACTACATTCAGTAAAAGTTATGCTGTCCAAATACTTAGAGGTTCACCTCATAGTCCGTATTACTCACTAAAGAAAATTCGCAGTTATTCACCTAACATTTTATTATATCTTAAGATCGTAAGAAAATGCAACATGAACACATGTTTAAATTAATATTCAATAACTTCTAGTTAAAAAAAAGGTGAAAGTAATGCAATTATTAAATATAATATTAAAGGTATCCTTATTTGGTAACAATTCAAAAAACACTCTAATTATCCAAAGTCAGATATGTATTAATACTATCATGATGTCCGTAGTTTAAATAAATAAATAAATCTCTGTTTTAAAACCTCAAAATTCATATTCATTGTACGATATTTTTATTTTTACTAAAATAATATGTCTTAATGATTATATTAACTATACAGAATTAGGTGTCCAATGCTATGGTGTTTATAGATTTGATAGAAACTTTCACAGAAGTTTGTTATCTAAAGGCAACATGTTCTTCACACTGTCTGTAATAATTTTGTCTCTAAACTCATAACAAATATTAGTAATCAAATTGAAATATTATTTGTACTAATAAAATTACCAAAACGTTCACTTATTATAAGTTCTGTTTACATATTATATCAAACAAATAAATCTATCTTTGATAATTATATTAATTTTGTTGAAGTAATGTATAGTAAATATCTAAATGCTGATTTAATACTACTAGACAATTGCCCTCTAAACATTTTTTTAATGTATCTTCATATTTTAATGATAAATTGTTTTATTTTAACCTTTCTCAATATAATATTGTTTTTAATCATAGAAATATAATTCTAGATTTTGTATTATCTAACTCTATTAATGTTACTAATAATATGCCTCCTCCCATTTTTCCAGTAGATCTATTTCAGTCGCCAATTAATATAACTTTTAAATATAATACTTTTACAAATTTATATTTCAATAATTTTGCTTTTAGCTTATGGTTGTCATATGTCACGAGACTACAAGAGTTGTCACCAGTTTATAACTTCAATCCCAGTCGTTCCTTAATCGTCAGACTTAATAGAGTCCTGCTGGACCCTCAAAAAGTCTCGGTGAAGTGTAAATACAATTCCAATTACGTTTTTAAAGCTAATGAAATAAGTGAGAAACTTTGAAAAATAAAAGAATTCAATTAATTAAGAAAACAATTTTAATTAGTTACAATCGTTTCAAATGTAACCAATTAATTAGTTTTAATATTTAATTATTTTTGTATATGTATATTTAAATATATATTTATATACATGTATGTAATTTATTCACTCGTACCCATATGATTTAGAAAAACTCAAGTATGCATTAAATAACTAAATTTTTTTATGTAAAATTAATATATTTATCTGTGTTGTATGTTAAAATTTAAAAGATACTATAAAATAAGTAGGCATCAGCTCTGTATAGTGTATGGGTACACTCTAATTTATAATAACAAACGAATGAGTTGAGAAAGTGTCACTCTTCTATTACAAACTTATGTATTTTTAAACAAACAATAATAATATAATTTAGTGATAAATATTAACTTGATGTCATTATTTAGAAAAAGCTTTGATATAATTAGTCACTCTTTGTTAATATTAAAACTTGAATTATATGGTTTTAGTAATCCTTTTTTTACATGGATGTATTCTTTGTTAAATAATCGAAATTGTAAAGTATGAAAATGAGCAGAGATTTCAAATAAAATGCGTGTTTTGTCTGGTTTGTTGCAAAGTGACCAATTATCATCTCTATTATTTACAATCTTCATCAATAATGTTACAACTGTTTTAAAAAATTCAAATTATCTTGTATTTGCAGATGATATTAACCTGTTTAAAAAATTATATCCATAGATGATGCTATAAAACGTCAGGAAAATTTTAATAGTCTTCATAAATGGTACACTGAAAATGGTATGTCTTTAAATACTAATAAATACGTTACTAAGTATAACATTTTCATTAAAAAAAAAAAAAAAAATTTTAATCTTTAATTATAGCTAAAGTAATAAAAATTTATCAAGTTCAGAATTTATTAGGAATCTAGGTGTTATTATAGACTACAAACTTTCTTTTAAATATCATGTAGATCATATTAGAATAGAAATATATAAGCTATAGAATATAGCGTTCATGAAACTTGGGTCCGTTTATGTAATGATTTTAATGATATTTTGGTTTTTAAGACTTTATATGACACATTAGTCTGTTCCAATTTTGAATATGCGTCATTAATTGGAAATGTGATTATCTAATAATCTTGGCCAAAGATAGTTTAGTTAATCTAAAGTACAGAATAATTCTTTAAGATTTTTCTCTTACAAATCACGTCTAGAAAGAATTATTCATTCTGAATATGATGCTATTAGTAGTTTTTTTAGTATACTTCCACAGAATCAGAAATTTTTTTTTTTTACTAAATGCTAAATTATTATTTCAGGTGATTAATAACTCTATAAATTATTCTTAACATAACCAGCAGATATTTTTCGAAATCAACCCAATTCAAAGAATATAGATATATTTTATATCACAAATGTGGCAACTAATTTTTTGATGTTTTCTTGGGCTAATAGGTTCTTATGTCTCTAGGTAACTTTCTTAACAGCATGTATAACATTGATCTCTTTCATACTAATATATCTAAGTTATCAAATTACTGTTTTCCTAATATGTAATATGTTATACCTAATTTAGGCCTACAATATACATAACTTCATTATTATATTTAACTATGTATTTTTGCTCTTTTAATTATTTTTATTCCCATATTAATATTTTATAAGTTTTTATTGTATTTTATGCACGACATTACACAGTGTCTAATTATTAAATTGTAATTGGAATAAATTTTGGTAGTAAAATTAAATTAATAAATAAATAATATTTACCCTCCACAATCCCAAAGATTGAGGATCAAATTTCTGAGGAATTTGACATGAGAATGTTCAACATCAACTGAAAAATGATTGATTATTAGGTTCAATCTAATTTATTGATAACAATTTTATCAAATAATAATCTTACTAGTAGCTCCTAAGCGTCGAGTATCCTTGGGAATATAGTTGGCGAATATAATTGATCTCATACTAGTTTTACCTGATCCACGTTTCCCCATCAACAACACCTGTAAAATATTGGTTAATAATCATTAAATGTAAAGTAGGTAGTTAATAAAATCGGTAATTAACTCAATAAAAAAGTTAATAAAAATAATAAGTTTACTTATTTTTGCTAAGTAATCAAAATATTTCATTTTATACAGAAATGTACACGTGACAAAATATGTCACGCTCTACTTTAACCAAAACCGTTTGGCATAGTAAAAATTCAGCATTGTAAAATAATTGAAATTTGAATTAAATAGGTTAATATAATTTGAGGAAATATGTTGGACTTATACTTCATGTTTTGATTGACATAGTTAGGATCGGTTAGGATTAAAAACATCAATATAGGGGTCACCTCTGGTCAGGAATGTGATATAAATTAAAAGGAATACCATATTAAGGACATGACAATAGAAACATAAAAACATACAGTCTAAGCTTTGCAAAGGTGCATCACACATAGCGGTCTACATTTTAATGGTTGATATTGTTTAGGTACCCACTTCTGTTTTGGTAAAATCCAGTAATGGTGTGTGGATAAAATATACAGGTAGACTTAACTTTTTTTAAATTGTCAAACCAATTATACTAAAATTTACGAGTTGATTTTCCGTGCTCGAAGTTTTGATTTCAGAATTTCAATATTTAATCGAAAATTCAAAAACTTAGGAAATTTACAACAGACTGCAAAAATCTACGCAATGAATAACGTGCAACCCAGTAATGGAGACTAGTTCCCTGGACTCCATACAAAAACCATTATCACTGCAATTCCCTCCTCTCAAACTTTGTATTTACCTTCTATCAATTAGAATTAAGACTGCCATTCAGTCGTCTCATCCGTTTCACGACCTCTACGAAGCCACATCATGATATTGCTATCGCGTCGTTTTTTGACAGTTACAAAATAATTTAGAACGTACATTAGCACCTTTGATTCATGCTTATACACCTATTCATCGTTATAATGTTATATAAATAATTTGAAGAATAATACAGTAAACAACAATAGATATATTCACACAAAAATTACCCAAATAGTCAAAAGAAAATATTTTCTTTCAACAATTTTTCTCTGCCGCGCGTATAATAATTATCGGGAAAACGCTGTCTCAAGGTTTCCTCTGACGCACTAGAAAAATCACAACTTACCTTTTTCTTCATTTTCACTCGGCTTTCACCTATCACTGGTTCCCGGACGAAGTAGTGAGTGCAGAACTCGAGCTTAAAACGATTGTGATCACGGTCAGAAAACGACGCAATTTCCGGTGCACAAGACGATGAACTCAAACACGAATGTCGTTGTGACAGTCGAAACACGGCCTCTGATATTGGAGACACGACAGGATAAATTGAACTATCTATACTGTAGATATCTGTATAGTATAGATATCAGCACGGCTGTCTAATCGTTATAACAAAGTATGCGCATTTAGGAAGATTGTTCAGAAGAAGCGAATTACTGTGAAAGTACTGTGCATTTTGGTATAGACAAAGATATTAAAACCATGGATGGGACATATCCGATTGAGACCACTATATTTTACGCACCTGAACTAATAAGAAATTGAGGCCTTTTGTTTGCACTTGAATATTATTTTATTTGAATCGGCAAAATACACAGACTAAGATAATATGGACTGATATCGAATATCTTATCAGTACCGCTCAAATGTTTCGATAACCGCGGCTGTAAGATACAACTGGGGGTAAAAGCGCTATCTATACGTATATTATAAAAATACAGCTTTTAAATAATAGGTATGCTTTAAATATTTGATAATAATAATGTAATAATAATTGTAAACCAAACACAATGTTCCTAAATATTTTCCTTCAATGTATAAAATAAGAAGGCATACATAAGTAATTTTACGCTTATAATTTCCATTTAATTTTGAAATAATTTCATTCCAAGAATCAAAGTTGGAGTCACATACTTTAAACAACGAAACAACAGAACAACGACGAGGCATATTAAAATCTATGTTAGTTTATCAAAAGAATACCAGCTTCTCACAATATTACCATAGGATAATATTATTTTGTTATATTACAATATTAAGTTTATAACATATTATAAGTACAGCATTTTGATAATTTTGGAAATTTCTCATTTTTGTTAGTTTTTATGTAATCAAATTTTTAATTTTTGATATTAAGACTTGAAAATTTAATATGATCTCAATAACATTTATGTCTAATGGATCTGAAAAAATGTCGAAAATCGTTTGTCAACTTTTTTTTTTATACCCGCTTGAATTTCGAATTTCGACTAGAGTTGTTAGTTTTACCTAAAATTACGCATTTTAACGTATATAAAAGTAAATTGGACTAACTGATTGTTTTAAATTTGGTGGCTAGATAGAGAATTTCATTGCGAATAGGTATTTTGGTGCAATAAAATTTCTTACGGACGAATAATTAAACATTTTATAAGGGTTTGAATGAAAAAAAATCGGAGAAAGTACGGACAAATTCTTATAATATTTATAATTAACACCCAAATGGTTGGTAGGTAATGTTTATCGCTATCTTATATATTTTTCGACGCTGAATATGATGGTGTGAAATAAAATCTACTTACATCAATAATTATTAATTATTATTAATTATTTTATTCTATTTTGAAAATTCAAAATTTTCGGTTATTATACTAAATACCTACTATTTCAATGGAATCTTTAAAATGTGAGTGTGACACAATGGAACGACGATACCGTTATGACGCAACAATTCCGGGGTTCGATTCTTCTAACTCGGCAGTCCAAAATTTTTTTTTTTTTATATTATTAACTTCTTTTGTTCAAAATCGTTTTATTGAAGAAATGATTTATCGTTTCTTTAAAATTCAATACACCCGTCAAGAGAATTCCCCACCCGAGGTGCAAAGAACACCCCGACGAGCGAAGTACACCTTTTTTTTTGGGGGGGGGGAACTACCCAAATTTGACAAAAGTCTCGGAAACTATCATTTTTTGATCCAAACTATATGAAAATTTAAACATAAATAGATAATATGAGATACATTATAGCACAAGAAAATTTTGAAAATGTTAAAAAAAAATTTGGGCATTTTTCTAACTCTTTATTTTCTTATTAATTTTTTTTTCCTTTTTCTGACAAAATGTGACAAAAAACTGATTTTTAACTTTAATTTTAAACCAAATTTTATGAACATTTAATTATAGATGAAAGACTATTTTAAAAGTATGAAAAAAGAAATCATAATTTTACTTTCTCATAAACACTTTTTGTTACTAATTACTTTTTTCCTTTTCTTTAATTATTAGATAGGAAAAAAGTAAATGTAAGTACCTATAGCTAAGAAAGCTGGAAATACTTCACGCCACGGATATTCTCCGCTCTTCGGGTCAGATACTCTTGGTGGGTGTGTTGCAGTCTTACAGGGACATGAAGGATAAAATGGATGCTGACAATTTTTGTTGGGAGGTGTTGAAGTAAAATGTTTTATTTGAATTTAACTTAGTAAAATGTATCACTTTGTTCACAACAAAAATGATATTAAGACTAGGTCCAGCCGAGTTTCCACTATAGCTAGTAACTGTTTGTTAATTTAATATCAAAATAGTGGTCTAATTTTATAGAATTTTATAGGCTTAGATTGGGTCACGGTGAAAAAGTGTAGTGGGAAATAGCTTCTAATTTATGCAATTTTTTGTAAAACTGTGGAGTTTGTTCTTTGAAATATCACAATATAGAATTACAGTATGTGATATAGTTTTGTGAAATCGAACAGGAGATAATTGAGACAACTATTATGAAATTATCACATAGTAATCACATTTGAAATCCCATGTGAACTTCATATACAATGTATAATATATAGATGTCAATATGTATCCTATACATAGTAAGGCCATTGGCTGAAAATAGAACAATAATTTTAGAAAGGCTAAAATATTTACTTTTTTCATTTAGCTCCCTATTGATATTAATGTTTTGTAATTTATAAAATATCATAATTTCTTTGAGTGGAATAAGGGGGCAAGTCCCCTCGATTTCCGTATATGTTTAAAACTTTGATATACCAATAATGTTATAAGACAGATTATTATGAAAGTCATTGATTATGGATTGAAAAGGCCGGACAGATTTCGTTCATGGATATACTTCGCTTTTTGTGTGGTATATCCCCTTGGTGGGTGTATTAAATTTTAAAGAAATGATCATTTCTTCAATAAAACGATTCTGAGCTAAGGTTCAGTGATTATGCAGTAACCACCGAACCACGTAACAATAATTACATTACCCTGGTTGCTATGCTTGTCATGATTATCATTTATCACACAGATGTCATGATTACCATGGTTGCTACGGTTGCCATCGTTACTATGGGGGGGAACCATGGAACCATAGTAATTACGATAGTCATAGTAACCATGGCAACCTAATCTTGGTTACCAACAATGGGCTCAAAGTGTAAACCTCTTGAAATAATGCAAATTTTGAGAAATACTAAGTATAAAGTACCATCTAGAGCCGATGTTTGTATTAAAAAGTGGCTGATCGAGGCTCTAAGATCAATATTTCTATACAAAAGTGTTTACAGAACGAGGAAAAAATAAAAATAAAAAAGTAAACATCAATGTAAATTCAAATGTATAAGCTTCTTCGCTCCGCTCAGAATCTAAAATATAATTGTGATTAAAAGTTGTGTAATTATATTTTTTTTATAATATAAAAGAAATATGAATATGTATTTTAATATAATAAATAAATAAGTACCTATAGATACTGTAATAACATATACTGTAAACATTTAAAATATTTTATTTTTTGTGAAACCAAAATATGTAGGTACTTGTAATTTTTAGTCTGAAATTATTTAAAATATTTTAGAACATAAGAGATACATTAAATATTCAATTAAAAATTGATGTAATAAATGTAAATAAAAGTTTATTTCTTTGATTAATATCTATACTCAGAAACATTTATGAGTAATATTTATCTAGATTTGGTTTACGCAACTGCAATAATTTTATGTTCCATTTATCAGTAAAAAACATTATTTTTCTTTAAACTTCTATTATGTAATTATGGAACATTAACTATACTTGAATAAAAATAGGCATAATGGCGTATCTAGATTTCTAGTAATATTTGATAGGTACCTATATTTTTTATCATTTTAAATTGTTTTTAAATTGTTATTAATTATTTTATATTTATAAATAAAAAACTCAAAAAATATTTCTTACTTCAAGTGGTATAGTTTTCTGTTTAGAACTTTAATTTTCCATTAATTTATTTAATATGTACAGAAAATTTAACCACCAATAGTCTATTTATTTTTTATGTATTATAAGTATGTTATTTTATTCTAAATATCATTTAAGTGCTAAATATATGTATAAATGATTAAAAATGCAACAATATCACAATATGATTCATGAAAACTTATATAACACTTATTATATATTACAAGATATACCTATATTACAATACAATATCATATAATGTGTACAATGTACACAAAGCGGTTTTTGAGAATAAATACAACATATTTCTCATTACCAACCATTTTCAATAGCGTATTCCAGTAGGTTTAGTCGTAGGTTGAATAATGCAGCCATGTAGGATCTTGGGTTCGAATCTGTTAAAAGTTTCTTCCTAGTAAAAACCATCATAATTATTTTTCTTTTGGAAAATTATTGTTCGACCTATTGCCTATTATGGGAAGTCCTATGTTCAGTTCAACCGGATAATTTATAGATGTTACAATGTGATTAAACATGGGATATGGTTTTGTGATATCACATGCAGTAAACGGTGCCTGTGACTTTTTAGAGATGCAACTGCTCACTACATATTATTATGTACTATAAACTATATAAGGTAAGTTTCAGTATAACACAGAACATTACAATTCATGTTGATTATACATTTGTGCGATGTCTATGATAATGCTAATATCCGGTATTTGTAACCTAATCAGGCATGTTTTAGATCTGTTGTTTTGTAATATCGCTGAGACAGCGAAAAAATATGTTTACCTATAACCTAATCAGAACATACAAATAACACAAATTAAAGGTTTCCTAAATGTTACACAGACATCATATTTATTACAGATAATAAAACAAAAAAAAAAAAATGCAAAAAATTTGAATGCATGATCCTTATTATTATTTGGGGATTCGAACTATACAACCTATGACCTAATCGACATTTCGGGACCTATGTCTAAACCGAGTGCACTTACTTATCCTACGGTACCCAATCGTAAAACGAATGTATTTAAAACAGTTTAACATACATATAATTATCATACTTATTCAAATAAGCTATTCCTGACAACCTTCAATAATTAATCATTTGCCCAATTATTATATCTAATAAGTTTCAATATAATTATTCAACGCCTATTTTAGTGTGCAGTAGTAATATCTAAGTGTGTAGTAGCAAATTCAAATGTGTGCAGTAGGATATTTAATTAAATTTTAAATTCTGAGTGAAGCAAAGAAACTTGTGTTTATACAATGATGTTTATTTTTATCTTTGTTTTGATATATTTAATTATTATTATATAATAATAATTTGCAATAAGGATATATTTAACAAAATGTAATTTTGTTCCTGTCTATATACTATATACTATATCTATATAAGTTTTAGATAGAATAAACCAATGTTGATATTATTATTGATAAATAAAACATACATGCAACATATTTTTTTATTTTTTAGACATCGCAAGTCTGCAATATAACTTATATAACGTATGTCGCTAGAATGAATCTCCAATGTATGTTTTATTAAAACATAACGTGTGCATTATCTATCATAATATGCACATTACAATGAAACATAGATTGTATAACACAGTATATATATATATATATTTCTGGGATGTGTTGCAACATCAAATGTTTAGTGGGTGGGCAATAAAATATAACTTTACATGTCACAATATTTCAACTATGTGATTTCTAGCGATTAAATTTTACACACAGGGTAGTATCCTAAATATTATATTCATATGTATAAATATTAATTTTTATAAATCTATCAGAGTTTAAAACTTGTAAATAAATTATTTTAATTCTATGATATTTATTATATTTTAATATGTTTGGGTTGATTAATTAAATGCTCTACTTTTGCCAAAAAAAACTAAAATTTCTTACATAATATTGTAAGTATTTAATAAAATATACTAAAACAATGATTCATAGTTTATATAGTTTATTATATTATAGCATGATTAACACACCAAAAATATTTTTCCTTAATTAAATGAAATATTAATTATTACTAGAAAAATAAAATAAAATAATAAAAGTAATTGTCTGCATCAATTACTCAACGACCTCTGCATTAATCACTGTGGTCTTGGTTTGAAAATGACAGAGAACGGTGATGGTGAAAGAGTAATACCCTCTTGAGGATACTCTGGCAATTGCACACCGGGAACTGCTTTGATTTTATATTTTTGAAGAATTCTGCTGATAATCAGGAACATGG
Organism: Stegophylla sp. TES_Ste_2020; assembly: GCA_025469315.1. Classification (NCBI taxonomy): domain Eukaryota; kingdom Metazoa; phylum Arthropoda; class Insecta; order Hemiptera; family Aphididae; genus Stegophylla; species Stegophylla sp. TES_Ste_2020. Next base: position 18,200 of record JAIPRM010002775.1, read on the forward strand.
AATTTTTGGCGAATTCATTGCTGGGGCACTTTCTTCTGCCTATTGCAATTCAAAACCATTAGTTAAATATTTATTATCAATAAAACTAAAAAATAATTTTTTAAATATACTCTTATATACTGACCTACACCGAACGGAATAAACCAACTGTCAGTGACTACTTTCCCGGTGGCATTGTTCAAAAATCGTTCAGGTCGGAATACTTCAGGATCACCCCAATGATTTTTGTCCATATGTACGCTATATATATTAGCCATAACCATTGTACCCTGAAATGCATTTTATAGGGTTTCCATACAAATGTAATTTGTTAAATAACAATATTAGATATTGTGGTACATACTTTTGGTATGGTGTATTCTTTTAGTTTTGTGTTTTGAAGGGTTTTGTAAGCAATCGATAATGGCACCACGTTACTAAATCTTTGTACTTCCATTAGTACGGCTTCGAGGTAAGGCAACCTGTGTGCACAAAATCATAAGAGATTAATTAAAATAAAATTGAATCATCAAGTTTTATGATGTGCATACTTTTTTTGGTCTGTGATTTGAACGTCACGTTTTCCAATAATGGTTTCTAATTCTGTGTACACTCTAGCTTGTACATTTGGATGTTTAATCAATTCTAAAATGGCAAACCCTATAGTACTACCAGTGATTTCGGTACCAGTTACAAATAAATCCAATAAAGTAAGCAAAAGATAGTCTTCAGCCGATTGTTCTTGACGTTTTAACTTCTCGATTTCCTGAAGAATTATACGTATTAAATAATTCTTCGGGTGTACCCAGTGCTTTTCAACCGATTCCTGCAAAGACAAGTTTTTTAATACGCCCGTGTTTTTGATCAGAGAACAAAGTTTTAGAGTGATTTGAAATTACTTTCAAAAACGCATGAAACCAGTCGAGAATATGTTTTAATTTTTTGTAACTTATAAATGGCATTTGGTTGACTGGTCGGCATAGTTCCCCGGCATTGTTCATCACTCGGAAACTGTCGTGAATCAAGATCATCAGTTTCTTGAGATTAGGGTCGTTCAATTCAAACCTGTAACCCGATATCATTTTCCAATATACGTTTAACATGGTTACGTTGAATAAACCAAAAACTGGAATCGCTATACCGCCCTAGAAAAAAAAAAAATAAATAAATAAAATAAGAAATCGAAATGATACCATTGTAAGCCATTAAGCGTTTCAGTATTCATGCACGTACCCGACTCATTTCCTCTATGTTCAACAGGAGATTGCCTATTTCTTCTTGTAAATATGATATTACCCTTTCGAAGTCTATTCTCTCTACGAAAAAATAGAGCTCTAACAATTTTCCGTGTTCTATCCATTTCGAGCTGTCCACGATCGGGACTAGGAAATAATTATTAAACGCATTACAATAATTAGTACTGAATGCCCGGAGGAGTGATATCGTCTCGGCGGACGTACCTAGACTCTCGTAAAAAGCTCTTATTCTGTATACATGTCTGCATTGTCGGCTATAAAACGCATCGTTGTCTATCACACATTCCACCATATCTTTACCAGATACTATTACCGCTTCTACTTTACCAACTTTAACGGCAAACACTTCACCATACTGTTTAGACAAATGATCCCAGACTAAATGCAAAAATCCCAGTTTATTCCTCAGTTTTCGAACTGCTATGTAACTGCCGATTAGAGGAAACCGTATTGGTCCTGTAACATAAGCATTTGTATTAAATAAAATTGTATGTTTACATAAATAAACAATTATTATAGGTGTCATATTTAAACATTAAATTTGTATAGGTATAATGTTAAATAATAGAAAATTATATTTGCACGAACATATAAAAGTTGAATGAATACAAAAACACGTTAAAATAAAATAATAATAATAATAGCTGATATGGAAACCAGCTAAACTAATGCTTGTAAAATATTTAGATACCTATCAAATTTACGAAATTATATTACTTATAATTAATAATACTAAAGTAGGTACATAAACACTTTGATACCAAACATTGAGAACGGACTTTTATATGAAAAAATATGAAATCTGTATGTAGGTATTTGCTGATTATTTTCATTGTTATGATAGCAGTTTGAAAATCATAGTTCATATCTTTTAACATGAAATCAGTTCTCTATTACTCAGCCAGTTTTGTAGTATTCAATTTATCAATATATTTACAAAAATAAATGTGATTCTGAATTAAATATTACATATTTTAAGTGTAATAAATAATATACTAAGATAATGCAAACCCTCGTAACACCAATAACAATAAATAAACACTAATTTAAAAACATAGATATATGTGAAATTATATTGTTAATATGTGTCACATATAAACAATGATTTTTAATAATCTTACCTTTCGGGTAGTTACGTGACTGCAGGGAATGTAAAACTGCTACTCCGATTATAGCAATCACTATAAAAATGTAAAATAAGAAATCCATTATGCTTCAGACACGTTCATACAGTTACTGAACGATCTACGAGGGCGAAGACCGAATGTGATACTTTTCTAAAAACACGTTTTACTTGGGAGGGGTCGATACATTATTATACATTTTACTTTATAATCTCTCTCTCTCTTTCTCTCTCTCTCTCTGCCTCACTTGAATTTGTACAATGACAATGATTTTGTTCCTCACATCATGTACCCAGTGTCGGCATTAGATTTTCTGTCTGGATTAGCCAAGCTGGGACCACTGATTTAAATAGAGGGCCAGTAGCGTAGCAAAATTTTCCTTATTAGCTACAAAAATAATAATTTTATAATAGTTTCTGTATTAAGATATACATATATTAAAAGTATAATAATTTTAACATAAATAGTGTGAAAAACACTTCGTAACAACACATAATACACCAGATAAAGTTAGTCTATTCTGTAGTAAAGGCCTGAATATCTTTGAAAATATTGATAAACCTAAAAATATGAATTCTTTATGGCATCAGAGGCGTCTCTAACTCTATTTTCAGGGAGGGGCGATTTTCAAATATTTTAGATTCTAGAAAAGGTTAGTGATTTTACTATAATGTCTATTCATTATAATACATTTTCGTATAGAAACACTTCAAACACTTTTTTCCATCAAAACATTTTTCATAAAGTAACTTTTTGATTAGGAATTGTATCTCTATATAACAATAGGTAGTTATTGTTTCGACAATGATAGTTTTTTATTTTTATGAAATTAAATTTTTTATAAAAATACTCGTTCAAAAGGTTCATACGATAAATTTTTTATCAAAAATCGCATCTTGGTAGTACTTTAAAGAGGTACTTTTTTCAAATTTTCAAATAATTTTCCCAAAACAAGAAAATTTGCAAAATATTTAATAAAAACGGCATAATATGCGTAGATGAGATTTTCGTGTCGTACAAATTCTAACTTTAAATAGTTTTAAAAAAATGGGTGAGTGAAATTATGTTAAATTTTCAACTAATAATATCGAGAATTGTAAATTTTATGTGATAAAACATTACAAAACACAAGGTAATTCCAAAATTCTATATTTATCCCAAAAGTAGCCAAATTACATACATTTCTGTGTTGCAATACCTATTGTTATAAATAGGTGAAAATTTTAAGTTTCTAGTTCTTCAGTTTTTGGGGTTACGGCTAAATTACTTAAATCGGTTTTATGAAAATCTCGTTTACGGCGCATTTGCCCATTTTTACTAAATTTTTCAGCAGATTTCTCTGGTTTTCGGAACAAGTATTAAGAATTTTGAAAACCTATCTGAAGTACTATAGAGATACAATTTCTAATTAAAAAGTTACTTTATGAAAAATGTTTTGATGGAAAAAAGTGTTTGAAGTGTTTTTATACGAAAATGTATTATAATGAATAGACATAGGTTTTGAAGTTATGTTAACAAATAATTTTCAGTTTTATGAAAATTACGGTAATAGTATACTTTGTCAATTTTCGACAGATTTTCCGTGTTTTTGAAAAAAGTATTGAGAAATTAAAAAAATGACCTCCTAAAAGTACCAAACGTTTCTATAGCCCCGCTACAAAAAAAATGATATAAGTCCCACAGGGATGTCAAACAAATTCTGAAAAGTATCAAACAAATGATGTGCGTGAGCAGAACCCAAAAATTTAAAAAAGGAGGGCAGTGAAATGTCCGTAATAAATTCGATTTATTTTACGAATTTTAAATCAGACGATTAGTACCATAAGAAGTATGTTTATTAGTCTTAATACATGAAAAACCTAATCACTCAGGATTCTCATAATATCACACACAATTAATATATGCCTGGCTTCGCTTAGCGATTTAGGACAAATCGCCGTAGACTCGTTTCGCTGTTACCATTTCAACGTAAGACCGTTTTGCCGTCAAAAAAATAAATAAAAAGTTCCCGATTTGTGTAATAATATATATTTTATTTTGATTGATTCAAATAATAATAATAAAAATAGTAATTTTATTTTATTTCTGCAAGGTATCACCCAAAATAGTTAATTGCATTTCGTTAATTTTATTATTTTTTATGTGGAAATATAATGAAAAATATTTAAGAATATCCGTATCTCGTAGCGTTCGCGTTGATAATTTTATCATTATTAAAAATCGCAATAATAATTTTGATGGTTTTACACTTTAAAGTATGCGCTAATTGCCACTAATTTTTTATTGTGTCATCTAGTTATTCTGAGTGTGTATTATTTAACTGTAAAAAAATTTGTGTGTGAAATAGTTTTAAAGTTTAGGTAGCAGCTGGCCAGCTGAGCTCCACAAATCTGTGAGTTATTTATTATTTTATTTATATTATATTTTAGTGTGTGTATATGTGTGAATTATCTAAACAACCGAATTATTTATTTCTTTTTTATGTGTTGGATAGTCGAATAGTCGTCCGCAGTACTGCGAAATACTAATTATTTCGCCTATACAAATTTATAATAAAATGGTTAATATTTATTAATTCGGTGTTATTTTAAATAGTTTACCGCATAATCATATAGATACCGTATTTTTTTTATTTATTTTTTACTGTTGGGCCAAAAGGGCCATGAATCATAATTATTATTATCTAATTATTTAACTGTTGTACCAAACAGGCAATTAATTATTATCGATATATATTTTACATTTTTAAGTGTTGCTGTGCATTTTACGTTATTGTTATTTTATTATTATTGAATATTATTGATTAATACAGCAACACTAGTTACCACATTTTTGTTTACCATTTTTACATAATTTTAGTTACCCTTGTCCTGTAGTTTTTAAGAATACACACACACACACACACACACACAAGTATACACACGTCACTCACTCTACATAGTCGGATAGTACTTGCGCGGCAATCCCAACAACTGCTGTTCAACTATACTCATATATTATACACACATACACATAGTGTGGCCGACACGGTCGGTATAGCGGTGCACGCGTAATACTCAGCCGGCCCGTACAATACTTATAATAGTTGAAGTTCGACGTCCAATAATTCTGTGAATTTATAATTACCTGTATATCATGATTACAATAATTCCTACTTCCTAGATATAATCCAAATACTTATGAAATATTATTATGGTTGTTATCCAATTTCCTACTAGCTACAGATAGTAATCGAACACATGATAAAAAAAACGTCCCCCATTTATGACACTGATATTTTCTGAATAGTCTGGCGACGGCCCGACCTCAAAAGGGGTTTCGGTGCCACTAGGACAATATCCGTAAACAAAAAGTGCATTAGCGATTGGGATAACATGGGGGTTACAATGTCAGTATACTTGTCAACAGTGGCGCCGAACCTGGCTGTTAAGAATTGTGTCATGATCTTTAAGCGAAGTGCGGTGAAAATACATTAGACATAACCACATGCACTTATGCGTCGATTATTTATGAGTTTATGACAATATGTGCGATGGGGTGTGTCGCATACAGACGCGTCTATTATAAAAATTATTAAACAACAATCATCGCAGACCACTTTAAATGTAGTTCGTCGCCACTAAACGTTTTATGTATAATCAATAAGACCAGATTGCATGTTGCTAACACAGGAACTTAGCAAGAAAAAAAAATGATATCTCGAGGGAATAGAGCAAGCGTGCCCAACCTTTTTCAAGTTGCGGGTCACATTTGAAATTTATATTTATACCGTGGGCCATATATACTATACGTTTTTTTTCACTTTGATAAAATGTACAATAAATATATTATCTTTGTTCACTTATCGAATAAATTACACTAATCGTGTGTCTGAAGAACTAAATATTTCCACAGACAAGAAAGCCCGACATACTTTGCACCACGGATATTCTTCGTTCTCCGGGTCAGATACTCTTGGTGGGCGTGTTGAAAATGACAACTATTATAATGCTCTTTATATTTTTATATTATTGACTTCCTTTGTTCAAAATCGTCTTATCTAAGAAATGATTTATCGTTTCTTTAAAATTCTATATACCCCCCAAGAGTACCTAACCCGAGGAGCGAAGAATATTCGTGGTGCGAAGTATGTCCGGCTTTCTTGTTTATACTTTACTTTACTTTACTTTTTTTGTATTAAAATTAAAAAATTAAAAATATTTAATAATTTTTAAAAGATTATTAAAATAATATTTTTTTTCAATCAAAATTTTTATTTTTATTTATATATCCTTATAAATTTTTAATTTTTATAAAATGATCACGGGCCGGTTAGAATATTTCTGCGGACCGTAGGTTGGGCACACCTTGGATAGAGTAATGTGCAATAGTCTAACTCACCTCGAAGAATATTTATGCTCATAACGAAACTAATAATAGACTTTATTGTGGGAAATTTATCCACTCGAGTAGTGTGTTAAGCATATATAACAAAATAATTTATCTTAGTTAAGAAAAAAAATGCCATTTAAAAAAAAAGATCTCAATCCTATCTAGAGGGTATGATTATAATTTTTGATAATATTATAGCATGTATTATAGCGAGAGACTTTAAGAATAGTCATAAGTAAAAACACATCGATATAATGTATGAATATAATGTATTTAACATTTATATTTGATTCATATTTTGAATGATTTATTATTAAAGAGAAAATAATGAATAACGTTTTAGTAAAAATCGAAAGTAAAAGGCAAAAAAATATTCAATGAAAAATTAAATGATACGTCGTACTATTTACCACATGATAAGTAAAAGTATAGACAAGAAAACCGGACATGATTCGCATTACGGATATTCTTCACTCATCGGGTCAGATTCTCTTGGTGGGCGTGTTAAAAATAACGATTATAACTGTTCTTTATATTATTTAACTTCCTTCGTTTAAAATCATATTATTGAAGAAATGATTTATCGTTTCTTTGAAATTATACACACTCACCAAAAGTATCTGGCCCGATATTCAGTATATAAATAAAAAAAACCTATTCATAAATAATTATTTCACTTTGAATTTATTTAATAATTATCACATTCACCACACATTTTATGTTATCCGACAAATACATCACTATTTTCAAATAAAAACTGTAGATTAGAACATTCGATAAATAGAATTTTCATTAGTCCATTAAATGAGTCTGAAATTGTCATAAATAATAAGGATAACTATAGCTGGGTCACTTATTTTTAAAGAGATTATAACGTTTTCACGTGCTATTTGTTCTCTTCATCGCTTATGACCGGTGGAATTTCAAAACGTCCCTATTTAACACACGTATACGTACATGCAGTGATATAAAATACACAAGTGTATTCCATTAAAAACGGAGACGCACATAATGTGCAAATGTGCGTCCCTCTTTTCAATGGTCACACGGCGGGTGATAGTTTTTACGATTTTTATATACGATATAATATATTATACCAGATAATAAATTTACACGCTTTCATATATATATATATATATATATACATAATCTTAACATTCATGATACCGCCAAAACATCGTCCGTACTTTGACGTTGTAGGTAGGTAGAGCATTCCTTTCTCGTTGTCGCTGTCTACGATAGAAGATAATACAAATAATGGTAATAAATATAAGAGAGTTTTGTTATTGTTTGCATTAATATTGAATATGTGCAGGTCGAAATGAGAAAAAAAAAGACAAGAAAAAACGTCAATACAATAAAATTCCATCGGATTTTACAACCAGTAATTTACAAGACGTGACTGGATACAATAGACAACAAACTGGCAACGCCTTTCTACCCCACAGTTTGTACCTATTTATAATTTTTATCGTTATTGAATGCACCGACCTTGAGACGTGTTACTGGGCGACCGTAATCTGCACCGATCAGAGGCGTGCTCAGGATTTTTCTATGAGAGAGGTTGACTTAATATTTTTTTATAGATCCATTTAATCATATATAAACATGAAAAGTATAGTTTTAAGGAGGGGGGGTCAAATGGGACAGTTGCCCCGGGTGGAAATGTTTTAGGGGCTTCTGAAATCAAGACGAAAGAACATTATTATCGTGGTCTACTTTAGAATAATTTTTAATTAGGTATTGAAAAATATAAACATTTCTACCCTTTTTCCAGCGTTCATATTAATTTCGTGTATCTATACCTGAGAATATCGTAATGTAAAATAGTTATTATATCGTAGACTTAAAACTCTACTAGTGTGGACCTAATCTAGAATAGTGATGATTTTAATGACATTTATAAAAAGTTTGCTACATAAAAATCAAGATTTTTTTTTTAATAATTACAAATTTTTATTATTTATTTTCTATTTAGTTTCAGATTCTAAGAGAAGTGAAGAAACTAGTAGTTTTACAATAATAATATTTTTATTTTTTATTTTTTCCTGTGAGTACAGTAAAATACAGCCAACAGTTTCATTTAACATCTTTGTAGATCAGTAATTGGTACTGTGCGGCACTTCAAAAAGGTATATTTTTGAAAATCTTAATTTTTTTTCCAAAATCATGGGAAAACTATTTCAAATCTGAGTAAAATTATAAAATATGCCATAAAGCAAGTTTTATAAAATTTATTTTAATAATATAGTTGTAAATATGTCGAATCAGTTTTCTTTTAAATACATTAAAGTGTGTAATTTTAGGTAAAAATAACAAATTTCGTAAAAATTCTAACTTCAAACGGTTATAGAGAAAAAAGTTAACTTACGATTTTCGAGATTTTTTCAGGTTAATTAGGCATACATATATATATATATATATATATGAAAAAGATCATATACAATTTTCAAGTCTTAATACCAAAAATCAAAAATTTAATGACACAAAAACTAACAAAAAATGAGAAATTTTCAAAATTTTGTTCTTAACTCAAAATTAATCAAATCTTTTTGAAATTTTTATGAAATGTTTTGGTGAACATTTTTAGTAGTTGCAAAAGTTTCATGTTCCTAGCTGCATTTTTTTTTTTTTATTACGTTATGTTACCTCTTATTTCCGGGATCATTTTGGATCGTGTAGCCAAGTAGATGTTATTTTTACTGATATTGCAAAAGCGTTTGATACCGTTAATCACGAAGTTTTAGTTTATACTCTCAACCAGTTTGGTATAGGTCTGTGTTTCCCAACCAGGGGGGCGCGCCCCCATTAAGAGGCGCAAGCAGTCATCATAAAGTAAAATTTTTAATTAATGTAGAGATAAATTAAAAATTAATAACGACTGTTATTGGGTATCAATAATAACAGATAAAGATTGCAATCAGTGTTTAGCCTCTAAACATAACTTATTATTATTATTTTATACTAAACTATTTCTACAGTTATTCATATTAATTGATTAATCCTTTATATTATTTACTGTCACTTATATATTATAATTATTATCATCAATGAAAAAGTTATCATTCCGAATATTGGTGTAGTTTATTTGTAAAGTATACAAAAAAGGTGATATATTTTTTATTTATAGAAGAGGGGAGGCGCAAGATTTTTGAAAATCTACAAAAGGGGGCGTGGAATAGAAAAGGTTGGGTATATAATGAATTCAGTGATGTCAATAAATGCTATAATGCCTTTGAAAATATAATTCAAAATGCAATTAATAAATCAACAACTACTGTATTACTGAATGCTAAGAATAAGCGACTAAAAGATTGGATGACTAAGGGTTTATTAATTTCGGCCCGACACAAACAGTCTCTTTCAATGAAATGTAAAAAACACCCTAATAATATACAGTTAAACCTACATTATAAGAAATTCAAAAACAATTATACAAAAACTATAAGACGAGCAAAAGAGAAATTTTACCAAACAAAATTTAAAAATGTTAGCTCGAACGCTAAATTAACCTGGAAACTAATAAATGAAATTACCGGATCTAAATGTATAAGTGATAATGAAATTATCAAAATAAAACTTAATGAACATGAAATACATACTAAAAATGATCCCATAACCGCGTCCAATATGTTTAATAATTTTTTCATTAATATCGCAAAAAATATAACAAATAAATCACCTACTTCAGAAAAATATCATGAACTTAAAAATATTTCTTTTAATGAAATTTTTTCTAATAAAATTGAATCCTCAGATATACTTATTATTATAAATAATCTTAAAGATGACACGGCAGCGGGTTTCGATGGAGTGACTGTGAAAATCCTAAAATACATAAGCAAATACATAGTGGATCCTCTTGCTTTCATATATAATTTAAGTCTAAAGCGATGTATTTTCCCG
>JAIPRM010002776.1:0-28825 GCA_025469315.1 Stegophylla sp. TES_Ste_2020
AATCTAGAAGCAAATCCGGTTTCAAAAAGTTATTGATCGAAACTTTTGGACAAGTATTTCTATACGAAAAGTTGTACACAGAAAAAAAAATAAAAAAAATAAAAAAATAAACATCATTGTAAAAACACTAGCTTCTTCACTTCATTCAGAATCTAAAATTAGTGCAGTATAATTTTCTAGTATCATTATTTTTTAAGTAAAGATTAAATAATTTAAACTGATATCATGAAAATCATTATTTGACATATTTTTATTAATTCCACATAATATGTAATCTATTTTACCTGAATACTTGACAATGTTCCACAGAGTATAATAAGCTTTGGTGGTGTGGGATAAAATCTACCCCTCTAAATAATTAAATTACTGATTGGCCTAACATCGTATTTGAGTGAAGTTAAGTTATAAAAAAATGTTCAGTTTGTATTTTGTACATTATAACACATATTTTAATTTTATCAAGTTTTAAAAAGCATATTAATTACATTTCCATAAAAGCGAATTAAAATGGTTGATTTTAATCATAATTTTTATTCATCAAAGCAGTGCCAATATTATATCAAATACGCTTTCTGTACATTTACGAAGGTAAAAAAATAAAAATAATAAAATAAGGTACTCGGTATGTCTTCTTAATTTGAAAATAAATCTAGAAGACAATTTCATATACATTTTATGGCATAATAAATGCACCCAGGACATTTTTTTTTCTGTTTTCCTTGTCGTACACGTCACACATGCTCAATAAATTAAAATAAATAATATAGATAATAAAAATAATGATAGTAAAATAAAGTACTGGGAAGGTACTTGATACGATCTATAAACTATACACAGTTTCTAAAATGGCAAATAAAAATCAATTTTATGACGTCATAAAGAACTTTCACTCAGAACGATTTATTTAGTGTATAATCATGTGAACATTGTGCATGGAATTTTTCGACGAACTAGATTGTTAGAGCTCTGTACAAAACCACTCAGTAATCTAAGATTCAAAAACGCATTCGTTGTTCAAATACTAAAATTATTATGGCGGAGGAGGTAACTTTAAGATGTTTAAATAATAATTAATATAATAACGAAAATATTTAATGTAAAAAAGTAAAAAAAAAAGGTAACTATTTTATAACTAAATAACAAAAATTTAAAAACTAATTGAAACATATTTCTTATAAAAGTATGAATATACAAGCCTACTTATGAGTAACCATTGTATACAATTTCAACTTTTGGAATAAGAATTTACAAATGTCATAAGACAATCATAAATTAAATCAATTGTTTTTTTAATAAAAGTTATAAAATTCCTATGCAAACTTGAATAAAATTCAAATATTCAATGTGCAGTTGGTTGTAAATACGTAATAGTAGTCGTCACAACGTGTTAAATCCATTTTTTTTTCTCCGGCTCAAACACACGCACTCACATGAGTTAAATATTACATCGATCCGAGTACTTACGGTCCAGTAGTTTCACACGTGTTGTCTTTTGTCACTTTGCATGTGTTCTTGAATTCCTCGAATATCTTTCGGCAATCGGGCGATGATTCGCAAACAGCCAACGCGTGGTTGCACGACGCCAACGTGTCGATGTGGAACGCGTCGTATTCTGTGTACAGACAAAAAAAACGAAAAGAATATTATTACTCACATATTACATTATCGTAGGCAATAATTAACATTTTTATAACATTATACATTTTCAAAACAGAACCTAATTCGTACATTATACTCGTCTTTTTGTACAATTTAGTGATACCAGTGCTCGAATTGGAACAAAAATTATTGACAACGAACACGGGTTTTAGTTTGGAAAACACAGTTCCATTAGAAAATACATATTTTTACAGTGACCCGAAGGACATTTTGTACTTTGCATATTCAGGAGAGCGTTTTGATTGCGAATATTGCTTTATCACATAAAGATGATTATTTATAGTTTAGACCAAAAAATCGAACATCTTAAACAATATTCTATACAATTAATAAATTATTTCGCTTTGTTAGTTTATTTAAAAAAAAAAAAAAAAAAAAAACACTGAAAAAAGAAATTCAGGGTAAAAAGGTTTAAGGTTTGTGTAGAAAGATCTATTTTACTCTCTTATATGTTTTTATTGTCAGTAAGCCAATCAAAAATCGCAAAACTACTTTTAACTCAAAATTGATCAAATCTTTTTGAAATTTTTATGAAATTTTCTCGTGACTATTTTTAGTGGTTGGTGAAAATTTCAAGTCCTTTGCTGCATTATTTTAGAAGTTACGTCAAAAAGTAATTTTCAATTTTACGGGAATTGTGGTAATTGCATAAGAGTAAGAAAATTCTATCTAATACCTAATAAATTTATAAATTTGTTATTTTCAAAGACATAAACCGTCTTGATTTCTATGTCACATTAACTTTTGCTCGTATTAAACTAATCTCTGTCTTAAAATATGTAAAACGTAAACATTTTATAAAATATTTGAAAACATAATTAATTTCGAAAAAAAAAATCATAGAATCTTTTTACCCTAAGCCCGCCTATTGCTCTTTCATACATCATTAACAGGCGTCCAATGAATGTCCCTATATTTATTGCTTGATTAACTTAGAAACAAACTTGTTTATTGCATATTTTTGCATTTACTCACGTAAATACATGTTCTGCATGATTTCGCATATTTTTTTACATACTTAGTCACTAAAAATATTTAAAAAATATAAAACAAATGTCGCAAGTATCGTTGAAAGTATCAAAAAACTTGGAAGTTCTAATACTATGCTACTTGTAGACTCGTTGTATTTTTAGATTTTGAATGAAGCTAGTGTTTTTACAATGATGTTTATATTTTTATTTATTTATTTTTTTCTGTGTACAACTTTTCGTATAGAAATACTTGTCCAAAAGTTTCGACCAATAACTTTTCGAAACCGAATTTGCCTCATGTTTGTACTTTAGAGAAGTCATTTTCTGAATTTCTCAATTCTTCAATTTTTTTTTTTTTGGAAAAAATCTACCTAAAATTTTACAAAAACGACTCGGAAACCATAATTTTTTGATTCGAATTTTATGAAAATTAAAACATAGATAGAAAATCCTATAAAAAAGATTTTGGCGCAAGAACATTTTGAAAATGTGAACAAAAATTTTGGACATTTTTTGAAATTTTTTTTTCTTTTATTATTAACTTCCTTCGTTCAGAATCGTTATACTGAAGAAATGATTTATCGTTTCTTTAAAATTTAATACGCCTGTCATGAGAATACCACCCGTCGTGCGAAGTACACCCATCGTGCGAATATGTCCTGCTTTTTGTTAATACATTTAATTTTCTAAATGGATTCTCTTATTAGAATAATGAATAGCAATAATAAAAACAACAATAATTTATGTTTTAAGCAAAATTTAAATACCAGAAGCTCTAAAAGAAGTTTTGAAAATATTTCCAGGCGAAGTTATTAATTTCAACAATTTGAATATTTTAAGGACTTCAGTAACTTGTGTTAAATATTGAATCGAGTTTTTCATCCAACTAGTACGTTTTTATAAATTCTTAAACATGGAAAATGCTTTTGTTTAATAACTTATTGTTTTTCCAATAAACATATTATTAGTTACTATGCTTGTCTTACTTCTTTTTCATATCAATAATGCAATTAAATTAGATTAATAAAACGCTATTAATTTGTTTTTTGCAATGCAAAATTAAAAAAATACATTCATAATTAAAAATGTATAAATACTTAGTTTATTGTATTTTTTAGTTAAAAAATTTAAAGTGCTCTACTCAGTAATAAAAATTAGATATTGCAGTTATAAAGTGAACATATTTTATGACGACATTATACATTTTACTTATTATTTTAAACAATTATGAAAATTAATTATTTACACTCCGAAATTACGAAAATAAAAAAATTTAATAAAAAAAAATGCAATATAATTTTTAATTTTACTTTGCATATTATGTTGTATTTTTTTTCATTATATTTTAATGTGAATTTTTAACAATAAGTATTCAACAATTAATAAGTGTATTTGACAAAATAAGTACATAAAATTTTACAAAATTCAAAATACAGAAATAATTAAAAGTGTGAAATCTTTGTTTAAAATAAATTTTATAAAATCGTTGATTATTATAATATAAAAACATTGAAAAAATACATATACAAGATCTAAAGAAATTTGGAAACTATACGTCCGGTTTCTATTCTAATCACACAAAATGCAATTTGTGGTTGAACTAAGTCGGTGGGATTTTATTTAATGACTAAAGCTTACGTTGGATTAATTAGCATTCCAAAAATTAAAATTAAAAAATATGAAAGAAACGCTTGATGTACCATATCGTACACTAATTTTTGTACAAGAATAATTTTATCAAACAACGTATCTGCTTTGGGTATTCTCCGGGATTTTTTTTTCGCCGAATGTTTGCGTTTTTAAAACTTTTAATAAAAATTATTATTCATACATTTTCTTAAGATTTTTTTTTTCCTCGGGTCATTAAAACTCGGTATTGACTTTTGATTTTCAAGTGGCCTTCAGCGGCGTGTAATTAAGACTCTCGAAGGTATACCGTACATTATTTGGAAACATTTCGTTGCACGAACGAAAACCGATGCATAAATAATAATAATATGATCAAATAAGAAAATTAAGAATCATGCGATAGATTGAAAACTATGCATATTTTATAATGGCGGACAACAATATTGATAATTTGATATGGTATCTATATCGTGACAAATTTTCGCAATCGTTATTGATTTATTTTGAATGCTATATCACAATATCGAAATTAATATTCTTTATAGAAATACATTTTATTCATCAGATCATATTTTGGAAAGAAATCTATATAAATTAATTTTTAAAATTTTAATTGACTATTGAAATAATGTTATTATGTATTTATATTTTAAGATACATCTAAATTTAGAATAGTTAATACTGTAAAAAGTAGTATATTTTATAAAAAAAAAAATAAAATAAAACAATTCGATTTTAATACTGTTTTTGTTAGAACATTATGGTCTAGAAATCAAGATTACGATAATAATATTTTTAATATTCAATATTTATGTTTCAGTGAACGTCAACAGAATCGATGTCACAATGCAATATCAGAAAAATCGGATATAAATACATAAAACTATTTCGTTGTCAACACTAGTATTTTATATCCACTGTTCTCGAAATACTGATCAAATTCTCTTTTACTTCACAAATTTTGTATATCAGTTGCATTTAATGTCTTACTTCAGTGGTTCAGTTGAATTATTCTGTTGTTGACAGTACTTCATGAAGTGCTTACATTAGGTTGGAACGAAAAAATAAAAGCATCGAGAGAATTGTGTTTGATACCTTGTCGTTTTTTTTTTTTTTTTCTGAGTTGAATGGCATGACAGTGTATTTTTATCCTAATAACAATAAAATATATATACATTCAACGAACACAATCGAAATGTCGGTCAGCACGCCGAAAAGGATCAAAATGTGGCTGTATTCATTAATTATTGAAAATCGGTAATGGCCATCTATACCTACGCTTTTACACAGATGATAGTTGGGTAACCCAGGGGTTGTGTTTGGTGCTGAAATATACTTTCATCAATAGATCTGGAGAAAAAAGTGCTGTCTGAAGTTGATGTATACGTTAAGTAAGCATAAGTATTATAGTACGAATATATTATAGTTTTATCATCATATTTTTGTACCTATATCAATATATTAGTAATTATTTTTACCATTAATATCAACCGATCCTACAAGGTGTCTCATCGAAGATTTACCCGTTGCGATATCTCCTAAGATGATAAAGATAATCTAATTATGTTTTATTTTTTTATTTATAAGACTAACGTGTATGCTTTCGTTTTTATAGCGAAAATGTGAAATATTAATTATAAATTGTTGACTAAGGTATACAGTGAAACCTCCTCTAACGGACAACTCTAAATAGCGGACACTTTACAATAGCGGACATTTATTCGGTAACGGGAGTGTTTTCATTCAAGCTAAATCTCCCTCTGAATAGCAGACACCTCCGAATAACTGACTAAATTTCAGTCACCGAGTGTGTCCGTTATCTAGAGATTTCACTGTATTTAAGACTTTATAGAGGGGGGGGACAAGAAATTGTAATTTATATTATTATTGAACTAAATAATCACAAACATTTCAAGAGCATACACATTTTAAAAAATTATTTTATTGGAATGATAATCAAGTGAACATACGTTTTGAGGAATCGAATAATTTATTAATATAATTGAATTGTTGTAATTTTATTTTTAGATAAAAAAACAAAACTTTTATTTAATCTCATAAACAAAATAATTGTTATTCAACTTTATTAATTATTGAATAGTGTGAATTAATAAACGATATATTACGTCATTAACAAGTATCCATTTTTACAGCTTTATAGTTCTGGTGTGTCTATACTATTATATTACAATAAATAATTATTTGTATTTATTATTTTGAGATAAAATTTAACAAATTACCTACTAAAAAAGGAAATGAGTACTTAGTATTTCACATGCTATTTAGTATTTATACGATTATTTTAAGCATTAAATATTACTCAAATAATTTTCATTAATTTATCACAACTTTGGTCTTCGTGGATGCAATTTAACAACTCCACGATTCTTTTGGCTGGCGGGTAGTGAGAGGAAAATATATTGTGTCTATTGGATTTGATCACGAACGGGGTTAAAACATAATGGACAATGTGCAAATTTTCTGTACGGCTTCTACGAGGCGTGACCTTTTAAGTGCTCAGTCATTCGCTCGGCGCAGATGCGCACAAAATCGCTCTCAATATTATCACTGACACAAGTGCTGCTTATATCTCATTAATTAAAGAAAAATAGTAAAAAAAAAACCATAACAATAACGATTGGAATGACCCCGTGGATACGGTTTACGCTATGAATACAGTTGTGGCCATTGTAAACATGGCCCGATGCACTAGACACTCGATCCGCGGTCGAAACACTACGGTCACGTATCCCGGATAAACCAACCCCGCATGAAAACCGGCATGACTAGTGATAAAATCTCGAGGGTAGCTAAAACTGTATAAATATTTTCCATGTCACGCTTTTCCTCCCAAAGTATTCCAAGACGTTATGACGGTATAAGCTATAAAAACAAAAGTAATTTATTTTTCAAAAAATACTCCGCTCTTGTTTTTATCGTTTTTTAACCTATTATATTATTGCAAATAATACTAGTCAATACAAAATAATGATTTAGTTAATAATCTTATTCGGGTGCACGATCACTATTGTCTTATATTAATTACCAGTCATTATAAGAAACTTAATAAATATATAAGAGACTGAAAGTTTTGGGGCAGTTATCCGACACTTACATTGATTTAAATTGAGAAAATTATGGTTTAGTGACACGCAGAAAACATATTTGAACATTTTTCAATTCAATTGGCAACAGAACATGCGTAGTGTACGAAAATACGTTAGAAAATGTTGGAAGTTTATAGGGGGGGGGGACGGTAGATTTGTACAAAGAAGAAAATTCGTCGGATACGATTACTCAAAAAACAAATAAAACCTAGGTATAAATAATAAGGCAATTACAAAAGTAATAAAAAATAATAAACGTAATAATTTATAGAATAGAGAACGCTTATTTATCATTTTCCCTGTTATGTTTCCCCGTCGTTTTCGAAATTAATTTCTCGGAGTAAAATGACCGGAAGAAACGCTAAACGAGTGTAATATACAATATATTTTGTCGTGCTAATCTTTTAGGCCTGGAATTGTTATTTCGAAAAATAAATGTTTTTAGTCTCCCGAGTAGGAGAAACGTCTAATACGTTTACAAATATAAAATAATAACTATAAAAACGGTGATAGCCAATGATGTACAAAAATATGTAAATTGCATATGTGAATCTAAGTAAATATATAAACGACGGAGATTAAACAAATAGTCACATTTAAGTGGGATCAAGGTGAGTCAATCGCTCTGGGACAGGGATATGAAAAAAAAAAAGAAACTCATTTTCAGTAAGCATTCGTAATAAAATTATTTATGTAAAATGAAGAAGCGAGAAACGGTGGGGAGTTCAAGAGGGACAGTTTCCCCCACAAATATTTTGAGGTAGGTAAAGAGAATGTTTCATCTTCCAACCCCCTAATATAGATGAACAGGGTAAATATTTGTTCCATAGTTTTTATTTGATATTTCATGTTGACATTTGAACTTAGAGAAGTATCTGGACTAAATATTATATTTATTATAAGTATTTTCGGTAAAAATATAATTGTACACAGCGTTGAAACTAACGGGTGGAGGGGGCAGGAGGAGTCTTTTACCCTTGACATCAAAATTTCGAATTTATATTTTTACTAAATTAAATATTTAATTATGTCGGAGATATTTGACTTGGAACTTATTAAGAATACTATTTGTAGTGCTGTACTAATACGCACTATTACTAGTATTTTCAAATTTGTACATTGGCAAAACTCAAATTTATCCATCGTGTTGCGTTAAAAGCGAAATGAGCGTTCTCAAGTCAAAACGAATCGACCTGCAGTACACGTTGTTGGATTTATAAAAGGTAAAACATTGCTACGAAAACGATATTTGGATGCAATAATTTATATACGCATATTATTATCTATACACGAGCTTAGATAAATATGTAATATGTTAAGTCGGAAAGTTTTCGTCGTCGCGTCGTTTTAGTGTCATTTAAATAAAATATGCGAAACGGTTGAGCGAGGTCCGAGAGAACGAATTCACGTATTATGCAAGAAGAATGATTTTTCAATGTGCCAGTTCCAGCAATAATAATAATAATAATAATGATAATATGCAGACGAAACGACGGGCCACGAGGATTCTGCCTTTTCGACAGTCATCCCCCCTCACCAAACACGGGGACAAAGATCACGGGGGGGAAACAGAGGCGTGTGACTGTATTTTTATGTCGAATAAGCGCTAAAACAAAACTTCGAGTACAATTTCGCGAGAAATATCATATTTTATTCACAGCCCAACGCGTACATCCAATTTCCAAGTACGTACGTAACGATTTTTACATGAAACGCCAAATAATAATTAATTTTCACAAACGGGAAAATGTGGTTGTGCGTTTTGCCCGCTTCATATATTATTATTATATTTCGGTAAATTTAAATTGCTTTGAATCACAAATGACTCTTAAAACACTGCATTTTCACCAGACATCAATAACAGTATAAAGTATGTATAAAAACCTTTTAAATGAAATTTGATTGCTTTTGGCTGAATAATACATTTAAATAATAGATACATAAAATATATTTTGTTATATTTAAGTACAAATAAAAATAAAAAAGGCATTAATTTTTTAATTTTATACATACATGAAATTTGGGGGGAGGATTTGGATGGGATATGAATTATTATACATCAACTGCTTCAAACGAACGTTTCTTCTCTTCGCTTAAACTTGTTAAAATGCATTTAAATGGGTTTAAAGAATGGGTGTACTTCGCACGACGGGTGGTATTCTCTTGACGGGCGTATTAAATTTTAAAGAAACGATAAATCATTTCTTCAGTAAAACGATTCTGAACGAAAGAAGTTAATAATATAAGAAAAAAAAAAAAATTGCAAAAAATGTCCAAACTTTTTTTTCACATTTTCAAAATTTTCTTGCGCTAAAATCTTTTTTATAGGATTTTCTATCTATGTTTAAATTTTCATAAAATTCGGATCAAAAAATTATGGTTTCCAAGTCGTTTTTGTCAAATGTTGAGTAGTTTTTGTCAAATGTTGAGTAGTTTTTTCCAAAAAAAAAAAAAATTGAAGAATTGACAAATTCAAAAAATGACCTGTCTAAAGTACAATCTAGAGGCAAATCCGGTTTTAAAAAGTTATTGATCGAAACTTTTAAACAAGTATTTCCATACGAAAAGTTGTACACAGAAAAAAAAAATAAAAAAATAAAAAAATAAAAAATAAAAAATTAACATCATTGTAAAAACACTAGCTTCTTCACTTCGTTCAGAATCTAAAAGTATCCTCTTATTGCTTGATAATGTACTTTAATATTGTCTAACACTGTTTTTAAATTTTTAATAATGTAACAAAATTTACTCACGTAGTAGTATTTCTTAAATGTAAAAATAAGAGTATAAAAACATACTTGATTTATAAATACCATAATATGCTGATTAATTTCTTTACTAATTAATTTTTGTTTTGTTTTATTTTATGTAATTACATTAATTATATTTCATATGTATTGATGTAAATAAGACAACTTGGGGGAAAGTTCCTTTCTACCTAAGTCTTTATAAATTAGGTACCTAATGTACTTATATATAGCTATTATATTTGTTCATCCACATTGATTTTCAGCAATTATTCTGTCCCAAAATAATGGATTTTTCTAATATATGCCTACGATAATAAATATAAAACTAAGTAAAATAAGAATTTGTATGAAGATAACAGTGAAATTGGGACAAATAATTAGCAAGCGAACGAGCTATTTTTTTCTGTTTTATTATGGGTCAGTAAAAATATTGCCCCCCCCCCTTTCAAAATCTCAAATGACGCCAATACCACGAATTCACCTCATCCAAAATGACAGAAGATCCAATGGTTATGACTCTGGAGGTTATACAAATTTCTAATTTCTAATGTGGTAGTGTGGTATGACCTTTGAGAGCACACTAAAATACTGAATATTATCTCTAGTTAATTTTGGTATAATAATAATAACGATAACATCCAAGTTTTTTGTAACAATTTTAGTATGGGTATTTTTTTAACACACATCTTATTTTATTTATTTATTTTTTCGTGGTGGTAGTGCGTAGGGGGGAGGGTGGAAAATTATATCAGTGACTATGGCGGCAGTTGTGTTGAATCTGACCCTGAATATTTGTAGTCCATCCCAGTTAAAAAATAAAATTGCGCCCATGACCGTATACTTAAATTAAATCAGATAAAATATATTTTGTGTAAAATGTATACAGAATACGACATTTTATTTTTCTCTTAGTATTTAAGAACATTTATTGATAACAGTTGTTATTGATAACTTTACCGTAACGGACGCATGTGTTTTTATATCATATTTTTTTAATTATTTATTTTCATTGCACATTATTCGATGACAACGGGGTTTCATAGAATGGTTAGACATTTTAATTTTATTACCGTACGTTATTAGGTGCAATGATATATTATCATGAACGAAGCCCTTCATTTACGACTACGATTAAAATCATTCTATAATAGAAAACTGAAGTGATACAATTAGTTACTACGTGTGCATCATAATTCACCACCGACTAATATGCACTATTATGTTATTAAATTTTAAAATGGTATCCAAACGTAATATTAATGTCATACTATCTTGTTCTATTTACAGATAATGATTAAATTCATATTTCGTATATTTCAATTAATATCGTATTTTTCCGATATTATATTTAAGTATTTATCTCAATATTAAAAAAGAATTGTAAGTACTAGGAGTTTTGAATTGAAGTAAAAATAAATTACTGAAATCAATTTAATGAAAAGTATATGACACATTTTACCGTTTTTAGGTAGATAATCAAATTTTCGATAGTTCTTACTTACACATGGTGATATACAATTAAGCATAATATTATCGAAAAAATTACCACTTTAAAATGTTACCTACAACATCTCTACCAGTAACTTAATAACACATTTTTCAATAAGAAAAATTTTAATATTAAATAAATAAAACTCGTTGTATATAATCACTATCATTTTTCTTCATTGGATTCTAAAGGTCCATCAGTCACAAATATTAGTAATTTTATTTTTTTTAAACTCATATTAAAGGTAGTGTAAAATATTAATGTGTTTTCATTTTGGTGTTATAACTCCTTAACCCTTCTAACCGACACATACGTTTGCTTACATATTATACAAATATAGGTATTCAGATTTACTATCGTATTTATAACTAATCATAGGATCATACCGGTAAGTACAAAAATAATTCAATAATTTAATATAAGTTGATATTCCTTCAGTGGGAGTATCCATTGCACCATTTTACTTAATTATATTTCCTCCATGTATAGTAAATTCTCTTATTATTCTATTTGAAACAGAATATGTTATGAAAACTCTATTAAAAAGTGTCTAATATCTAATCTAAAAGCATAAAAATATACAAAAACAACGGCTGCCAATTTTTGGACATAATGGGCCACTGAACACATGGACTCATTTATTCCTCGGGTTACATTCCATACTTATACATTTTAAACAAAAATAATGATCAGAGAATTTCAATATTATTAATATGACTTATTCTTGAATATTGTAACAAAGTTATAAATGCTTATTTATTCATAACGAAATGTTTAAAAGTATTTTATCAACAACAAAATTATTAAATATATATAAATAATTAAAATATAACAAAACAGTTAAATCTCATATTTATAAATCATGTTTGGTGTGATACTGTTTCTGCAGCTTTTTTAAACTAATTTTATGGATTAGTACTTATTTAAATCCGAAAGAGTTACTGAGTTTTAATAATTTTGAGGTATGAAAATATTTGCTTGCATACATATCCAGCAAAAAATCGATTCAACATTTTTATTGCTTTAACGGTTAAAAAATGCATTGATTTATAATGTATTGTATTTAGTTGTATTTACAACCGAAAATTTGGTCTTCATTAGGAATACAAGAATTTGGCTTTGAGATTATCGAAGGTTGAAATTCACAATTTTTTATAAATTATGATTTACGATTAAACAATAGCACACACACTGGATGGAAAATAAAATAACAATAAAACTAATGCCATGTTTTTTATGTGGATCTCCAAAATATTTACTCCACCAGTTGCAACCGCTACCCTAGAATAATGTTGCTGTTTAAATATAAATAAGTGTATAACTGGTTTAGAACACCAGTTTCCCGGATAGGTTAAGTTTCACTTTCATAAATCATTATCAGGCAGTAGGTACTAAGTCACAAAATAAATCACACGTCAGATTATGTTATATTATTCCGCCGAACAAAATATTTTATTGTGTTATTATTATTTTCTTTATTATAGGTATGCTGTAATAAGCAGTAAACTGTATCAACAGATGAACTTGAATATAAATGCTGACCAGGCACGTAAATAAAATAATATTTTGGGGAGGGCGATTTAATATTTTTAGAATGTTTGGGGCTTAAAAAAAATTGCAATCGCGGTGTTTACTATAATATAAAGTTATAGTTATACTTATTGACTATTGTTAATCAGTGGCCACCACGAGGAAGATTAAGTAAAGTACTAAACTGGAACTAATTTCTCGGATGCGATCGAAGGAGTTCGTCGTAAAGAGCATTTAAACCGCGAAACTTCTTGGGACTACTTAAAGGTTAAAACGTATTTACACGGGTAACGAGAAATATTGACTTACGGAGCTTATTCGGGTTTGCATAATATTGTCAAGTGATTACAATAAATTTTACATTTTACCGAACGAGATTGCCATAGAAAAATAGTTAAGTTATCAACACGTCATATTGAGCGTAGGCGAATCGTCTCGATTATCACTATGAATTATTTTATAATAGAATTTGCATAAATATATCCTCAAAATCTTACAATAGTAATTGCGTATTCATTGTTCTCACTACTGTGTTCGGCTAAACAAATAATAGTTATTTATTTTTTATTTTTTCGATAAAATTCTCCTTTCCGTTGTTCTTATAATGTATAGAAACTGAGGCATTGAGCCATTCTTTTAGAATAATATAGAACATTTCCAAAATGTGATTTTTTTTTTTTTATATATGTGTATATGCAGAGGTGGACAGTATTTGAAATACATGTATTTAAAATTCAATTGTATCTTGCATATTGTATTTATTGAGTGTTCTTCTAAAGTATGACTTATCTCATTTATAAGTAATTATTTTATTTATAGAATTTAGTATTTAGAATTTTAGATAAAAAAAATATTTCAAGTAATTACTAAAATCTTTATACAACAGTTGACTATCAAGTTTTAATTGAAAACGTATTGAATTATGTATATAATTATAAATCTCAATTATTATGATTACATATAAGAGATTAATAATCGATTATTTTGGGTGCGGTAAAAACGCAAAAATTTAAATATTTGGTTACCTATTGATAATATTTATATCTTCCTCCTTTAAAAAAAAAAAAAACTCTATAAACGTAATTAAAATTGAATGAAGATTTGAGCATAAAATCTTTCAATAACTGTAAACCGAATGACGGTGAAACAATGAATTTGTATAATCATTAAATAGTTGAAAGTATACTAAGGAAGAAATTCCATAAATTCTATTTATATAACTATTACCAATTTCGTTGCTAATAATTATTAAAATTCTGTAAAAATGTAAAAGCGAATTAATAAAAAATTAAAAATACATCAAATCACTACTAGAATATAACGAGTTCATATAGTGTTCATACATAGTTCATATATAGTTCATACAGTGCAATAATAAGTTTACAATTAAGTAAAATTGTGTTCACAATATATATAACTTATATTAATCATATAATTACAACAAAACGGCGCCGGACAAATTAAATTGCCACTGTTCAGTGCAACCCAAATGGCTTCCATCATCCATTGTTTTTTTTTTCCCCAAACGGCTCCCGTCGAAAAAGGTTTCACGAGTAAGTAAATTCCCAAACGGCTCTGATATCTCACTTTTTACGATAACAACTTTTATTGAATCCATTAAAATTATTATTGGAGTTTTAGATAGTGCCCGACACAATTTTGCCGACAGTATAGTTTTCCGACAATATTTTCTTTCTTTTTTTCGTTTCTGATTGAACAGACTCTGGTTACATATACGATTATTATGGCTATAAAACCAAAAGACGAAAAAATGGACAAAGTGTTCAAAAGTATTTTTGAAAATTAAATGAAGTCAGGTTGGTAGTCGTCTTCCTACTAAAATCAGAATGTTAAGTGTTCATCTTCCCCTTCATAGTCCACAAATGATTGTGAATCGTTCCACGGTAAATTCAACAGCGAATTCAATACTTGGCATAAAAATATTATTGAGGTTATTGATTTACTGACCGAAATACGATCTGAGTTGCAAATTAAAGCTCGAACAATTTATCGTGTGCCGTATCAACCAATATACAATCGATAACATTAATACAATCACTGTGGTGAGATTCGTGTCATAAAATAGTATATTCTGCTAAGTGCTACTTTCTTTCTATCATATTTTTTTCTCTTCTATACAGTTAAGCTATTTACGCCTGATTCAAATTTACAAGTATTTAAAACAAGACATAATTAATCTTTATAATAATTATAAATTAATTATTATCCGCAACATTATAATATAGACTGAACAATTTATAAATAAATTTGACCACTTTTGGTACTGTGATCTATTTTTTACCAATAAAATTGTACAATCTTGGTATAACAAGCAGAATATTTAACGAGCAATTCTCAACACATCTCCAAAATTGTTGTTAATTTTAATTTTTTTATTATTTCATTATAAATCAGCTAGAATTATTTTTTTATTAAAATGATTCTATTCCAGTAGTTTTTTTACTCGCTTACAGTTAGTATGTGTGAAAATATTTTTTTCACGTAAAATATGTCTATTTTCAGTCAAAACCACATAAAACTATTATTATTTGGCTGCTCAATTTTTTTTTCTACACACATTTTTCCACGGGTCAGAATTTATTTGCAATTTTTTTAATAACAATTGAGTCAATTTTCAATTGTAAAATGCTATATTGCTATTATTTCATAACACTGCAAAATTGGTCATTCTTATGAATAATTAAATAGAGACGGATTCATGTCCATCTTATTTTATTCTTTAATCAAATTATTGAGCACACTTAATGTAAAACAGACAATTATTAATGTTCTGTAAGATTAATTAACTCGTCGCTCTGAATCGTTTTGAAAAAGTAGTTTATCTTTTTTTTTTTTTTTTTTTAATTCAAAACACCCGCTAAGTGTTGCTGAGGAAAGAAGAAAAGCTCTGGTAGGATTTTTATATTTGATTATTGAAAACTCTAAAATATTTTGTTCATTTTAACCCCATATTTAAGCACAAACACTTTGATGTTAAAAATATTCAATAATTTAATTATACATTAACACTATAGTCAACAACCTCAAATAAATTCACCTTTATTATATTGACTTTTCTACGTAGCTGGTCCTTGTGGCCCCATACTATCATCGTATATTGGAATTTAATTATTCTAAACATAGTTTTATAGAAGCCATATAGTAAATTATTGTATTTCGATCACTACAGTACTAATTATTGCTATTTTAGTGTGTTAAAAAATTAAAAACGTTCAGAAACCGGATTTATACCTTATGTACGTAATTATAATTAAAATTGGAACTTAATACGAAAGAGGGAAAAAACTGTAACTTAACTCCTCGATAAAAACCTATCAGAGGGAAAGTTGTTACTCTTTAAACTCCATCCTTCCCTTGTAGGTTCTATACGCAATTATTGTTACACACGCATATTTCATTTTTCAAGTATTTTGTTAATACCGAAAAAAAAAAATGAACAATAATTCAATTTAATACGAGTGAAATATAAAAGTTCATAGCTAAATTAATTGCCACGTAATAATTAGTTTTTTTTTCTCGTTCAATGTTTTTTTGCATATTTTAACTTTTTAGTGTTTATTAGAGTTTTTAATAGTACGTCATAACGTTTATAATGAACTATTTTTAAAGCTACTAGTCACGAGCTTTGTTTATGTCAATTCACGGTCAACAGCATAAATTAAATATAAAATAAAACCACCAAAAAACCATTGAACGCATCTTTGTCATTGGTGGCTATAGTACATACAATAGTGTTTAACTGCAATTTGTTAAAAACGTGATTTGTTCATAGTTTTCAGTGTTTAATATCACTACAGCTAAACACGATTCAAACTGAATGCTAAAAATGTACTATTTTCGAAATCATTGTTTCTGTGATTTTATTAATAACGAAAATATTATATTCAATATAAATATTTTATATATAATAAATTAGTAATTTAAAACTAAAAATACCCTCAATCGCTGTTATTTATGACTGCAAAGGGGTGCGAAAAAAAAAAAAGAAAAAAAACATTACGAGGCCTCAATAATAATGGTAGTGAAATTGAACTTTTAAATTATGTTTACTGGAAATTAATTGGTCATGACTCGTAATAGCACTCTAAAGGAATTTCGTAGTTCTAATCAAAAAATAATTATTCTCATACATCGATGCGAGTAAATAATTGGTTGTGTAAAGAATATTATTTCTGTTTTTATATTTGTTTTTATTATTATTATTTTTATTTATTGCGTATTTTGGGGTTCTTATAGCAGACGGAATAAATTTCTTTTAGCCTTTTCATAGTTTAGAAATTGTATCTTCTTGACAATATAATGATGTAACTTTTTTTTTTTTTGAAAAGCTCTCTAAGTTTCAACAACGATATAAAAACGGATGAGTAGTCACGAAAATTATTTTGTAAATAATTGTGATTATCAATCGATCAAAGAAAACAATAACGATAGGTAATCGATGCTAGAATAATAATTTATTATGATAATACTGCGTAAAATGAGTAAAATTATGTACTAGAGATGGAAAGTCTAGTTCAATTTAAAGAAAAGTTCATTAGTTCACAGTTCATCAAAGTGAATAGTTCAAATGAACTATTCTTTAGTTCACTAGTTCTTTTATGATTCATTCGATTTAGTATGAACTATGAATACAGACGAACTACTTAACAAGTAACAACACAGAGTATATTCTCTATGAGTAACAATCACAATGCACGATTTTAAAATATCTAAGGTAATCTGTAACAAAGGTCTATAGATAATATCCAGAACTGTAAACAGCTGATGTTATCAAGATTTCGAATGAACTGCAAAATCCAGCCGAGACCGTTTACCATATAATTTATAATATTTACCTTAGTTCACAAACTATTTACAGTTTACAGTGAACACAGTACTACCAATTCAGTTTTTGAACTGTGAACTGTTAAGTTACCGGTACTGAAACAGTTCGGAATAGATCATTTGAGTGAATAGTTCAAATGAACTTAACATCTCTATTATATACCCATAAAAAAATCTGCTTTGGATCTATCATTGCAATATTATCCCCTGGAGATTGAAATTACTCACTTCTCTTCTCTATCCTGCCAAACTTAGATATTATACTAAAAGGCCGATACGATCAAAAATAGTCTTCCGCTAATTTACGAGTAATTTATCATTTTTGTTAAGTCCGTGTCAACGCATCGCTTATGAAAACAAAAACCATGTTTTGATCCTTAGAGGAAATTCCCAGATCCCCCCCCCCAAAAAAAAAAACACACTCAGAGGAAATACACGGGAATAGTGTATTTACCGTTCAAATTGGACGTCAAATTATATACTGAACTACAAATCGTCGTCTAAGAACTATCATAGCTAATCTCAAAGAATTCGAATATACGTTTTATATATCAAAAAATTTGTGCTTTCAAGATGCATAACTCCATATTATTAGTTTTAAGATTTAACCAACTGGTTGGCTATGAAAAATCAAAATGTCATCATGGCCTATCTAAAATCATTTGATTCGGTGATATCATGGCCAATGTCATCAAGTTTTAGTGTAAACAGAAATTGTTGGTAATAATTTCAAGGCCTATCTAAGTGTTAATGTTATGAAATACTACACTATCAAGGCCAATCTCATGAAGTTTTAGTAAAATTACGGCTATAGCGGTCATAAAAATACTGTTTCAATAAAAATAACTGTTCATAAAGATAAAGTGCATGTTTTAGAATTTATTATTGTATAGAAGTACATCATAACATTAACATTTTTTCGTTAGAACAGTTTTTTCCTTATCCTGAAAAGTTGGAAAAACTGAGATTGGCAATGACGGTTCTTAAGCGACGATATGCGGAAGTGAAATGAGTAAATATAAAGTTTAAAGTTAAAACATGAGTCTTCTGATTTATATATTATAATAACAAATAATCACCAGTAACGTCTAGAGATGAACTTTATATATCGATAGTGTAAAACATCGATATTTTTCCTTGATATATCGAAATATCAATATTGTTTATGTTTAGAACAAGATAAAATTCTGGGGCGACTCATTTAAATATAATCATGTATAAACATAATCTTTGAATGACCACTAACTGCTGGTATTAAAATACAAATTTTACTTTTTTTTTTTTTTTAAAAATTAGACATAATTTCAATTGTGATAACTGCGAAATATTTTATTGATATATTATTCACTTGTAAATAATTTTGGGTTATTACTTGGCTGTAGAACATAAATAAAAATTTCTGATAACATAGTATTTGTAACAAATAATGTATTTAAGTGCAGTATTAAATAATCATAATAATAATCATGGCTAGGATTTATATGCTACTGCATATTGTTTTTTGCGATTTATGATTATTGATATTTTTAGTTATATCCCCGAACCACATTTTGACGAGAAAAATGATGGTGTTTTTATTTTGCATGTTTTTGCATATTTTGGATAAAATGCAGATTATTGCATATTTCGATTATAAGAATGTGAAAATGCATGTTTTATAGAGAATTTCGTAAATAATATTTATAATTTAATATTAATGATTTGTATTTAATTCTAGCCCTGCTGAATAAAGTATAAAACCTCGTTTTTTGTCAAACATAAATTTTATTTTTATAAGTACAATATTATGGTACAATACAATACAATACGATAAAAAGATTGAATATTTTGACGGAGAAAGATAAACACAATTAATAAAAGTAAATAGGTCAATATAAAATCCAAGATAAAATATAATTTATCGAATAATATAAATTTCTTTATTTAAATATGTGCCAACTACATCATGGTGACGTTGAACGAAGTTCATTAGTTTTTCATTAGTCAATATAAATCAATACTACGATCCAATCGCTGATAATGATATTAAAAAATTAAAAAAAATATGTTGTCATAGCATGTAACACACGTATTTCTACCACTGCATATGAATTATAAATTTTGTTTCTAAATTGTTTTATTTTTTTTATTCCTCAATGCTATTATATTAAAACAAACAGTCAATAACTGATATATATATATTTTTTTTAACTATATTTTTGTGAGATAATAATATTATTATTATAACATCAAATATCGATAATGATATTAAAAAATATCAACGTGAAAATGTATCAATATTGATTATATCCATATACTAAGACATCCTTAATGACGTCATGAATGTGGATCTGAATTAAATATTTTCTTCGGGATTAGGTGTTCGTTAAAGTTATGCGATGAACACTGTCAGACGCGGTCGTAAATAACATTATATTTTACACGGTGAACTAAAACGAAATGTATTAACGTCTGTGAGATTCTCCACTCTACCGCAAAACCATTAAAAGTTTTCGAATCAATTTAATTGTTATCAGCCAACCCTATACTTGCGGATTTGTGGTAACCACGTAGCGGTGTGTGGTAACCAATTGAAGAATTATTATCGTAACGATAATTACCACACATCAATATCATGAAACTTAAAACGGAGCTGACGTCTAAATTGGTTTCTGTGGTAGTGATTTTATGTACCAATCGTGTATAATACTTGAAATCATGAATGTTGTTTGATGTACAAAGTGCCTTGTGAATTAACCAGTTTGCCGTTAATGGTTGCAATTTAAATCGACTAGACAAATGAGGTGTCTAATTTCAAAATCAGTAATAAGAACAAATTTTCTAAATGACCTTTCTTGTATTTTCTGAATTTCTTATGGAACATTATTTTATGGTGCGTAAAATAATTATTTAGAAAGGTTATAACTGGTTTAAACTAGGTAGCGAATAAGCAAGGGTTGAGTTTAGAAACATAATCCATTCAAAAATTTGTACCTTAAAACCCACTATGATTCATTTTTTAATTTCTTATAACTTTTTAACGTTTTCATACTCCGCGCATATGAAGTAATAATCTCTGATAAGATACATTTTAAAATTTTAAAATTAGATTTAACATTAACAAATATTTTTACCTTATTTTCGTTTTTTTCTGTTGGTAAATAATTTCAAAAATTGCCTATAGCTGGTTTTGAAAATAGACGTCTCAGCTATTTTGTTAATTTTTAGAATTAAATATCATTTGCGAATATCATAACATAATGCGAATATCATAATTGAATATCATTTACACACGCGTTTAAAAACACGAAATGTCTCACAAATATATTTAACAATAATATCGTTTTTATTTCCTATGGACTTTGTTAAAACCAATATTTGTTAGATACAATTTAACTAAACTATTATTGAAAGCCATTTGCGTAGTATAATAGTGTATTATTTGTAAACCAACGTATAGTTAATGTTAATATAAATATTAAATGTCTTTGAAGTGCTTGGGTAAATAAATCAAAACGTACGTATCAAAGTGTACCCGTGTGTGCTTTGTAATACATTTCAAATTCCCATTGGTCGACACCTGCCGATAATGGAACTTTGTCTGATTCGCCGCAACAACTATCCCCATTCTAACTGCGTTATATAAGTTTTGCTGAAATAATACCATCTCTACGCAATATTGTGTGCACACGGTCTCCGAGGATGTACGAAATGATGCCGATGCGACGAGGAAAACACGCGCTCGCACACTTGTTTTGCCTATACGATGCGCCGTGTTCAGTGATCGTAATCCTAATAGTAGTTGTTCCTTAGGACACTATTGGCAATGGTACATTAATATCACATTGTATAATAAGTATAACATTCCTTTAACTTCGTTAACTGTGAACTCTTCGCGGATTTGAAATTAAACATATAAAGTGACCATATTTTTTTTTAGTCAAACCGGTACAGAAAAAAAAAAAATCATCATTTTTGTTATAGCCGCATTTTTTCTACTTTAATAATTATTAGCAAAATTATATAATATTTTGTTTTTAGAGGACAAAAACATTAAATTAATTTATTACAATTAATAATATTCTATTTGATTAATGTGATAAGATTTTGAAAAATTTTCACATTTTAAAATCAAGGTTTAAAAAGTAATAAAAAAGTAACTTAAAAATTTGCAAAGTGAGCATCCTGTAGAATTTTTTGATCTTTCAAAAATAAAAAAATATATAAATTAATAAATATTCAAACACGTTTAGGGGTTAAATTAGAAAATTAATTCTATGTAATTACTGTTTCTTGGGTCATTTATATTATTGTTATATTTTGTTGTTTTTACGATATGGAAATACTTTGCAACATGGTACTAATTCCACCAGTTAGTATCTGGTGTTTGTTGATATACCATTTAGATGTATTCAAAATACTTTTAAATACAAACTAGTATGAATATTTGATTCCAGAAATAAAAGCAACCTGTGTACCCATAATTCGCTTCAGTTTATATAAATTACATACTTTTGTAATAGCCCCACCCGTTTCCTTTAATAGAAATGATAGTTCGTCAAAGAAAATTGAGTTTTGTCATTTTTTGTATTTACATTTTGAAAACCGGACATTTTGGTGTCCCTAAGATTCCTGAGGGGACAACGGGACAGTGATATAAAAAACAGGACTATCCCGTTCAAAATGGGATGTATGGTCACCCTAATTATGACAAATCTTGCGGTTTAAAATAAGATTCCTTTTTCAAACAAATCGACAAAACTATATACCTCTTGATTTCTATTTCGATTTGTTGTACACATTTCAAAATGAAATTAAGATTTATATACTAAAAAAAAAAAAACAATTGAAAACACATAATTACGTCATATGAAGTTAATTGATCTGGAGGTTGATTCACGCCTAATGAAATGGTATTATTTTGGAAACTTATTTACTAAATTGATGCACTGAGTTTTCGGTATAAAATCATTTTTACCCAAGATTTCTAATTTATTAGAAATTGCTTAAACAATGTGATTATCGTATTGCTTATTCTCGAGTTTTCTGTATACTTTTTTTTACTGTTTGTAGAAGACGATAAATTATGGTTTTTTGTACTGCTTCAGGAGATATTTCTATACTTATAATTGCATTATTCATATTACATATGCAACATGTATCGTAAAGTCACACCATAAGGCTGTATTCAAAAAAAATTTCGTAATATATTTCTGTATATAAAATTATTTATACAACTATGATTTTATGTATAACTAAACATTAAATTAGAAATAATATGTGCTTAACATGTTCACAACCTTTTAGTTTCTGAGTAGAGCGAAGTAAATTATTACCTAAATTTTATCTTTACACGAATAACAAATTGCACGAGGCATAATCTGTTATTAAATAACAAATGTTAAACATATTGAAAATAACTATTATTATTATTTAAATGAAGCTACGCTAAGAATTATTTTATTGAAGAAATGATTTATCGTTTCTTTAAAATTAAACACACTCGCCAAGAGTATCCCACTTGATGTGTGAAGAACAAGGTGCGAAGTACACACTTTTTAATAATGTATAGGTAATTATACAATACAATTTAGCATTTGAAAATAAATACAATTATTTAAATTTTTACAAAATCGTTTCAATTTGTATTTAGAAGAATATAATATTATTATTTGTTAAAAACTAAATAATTATCGTTTGTGACGACTGTGCATCGTGGGTACTTTTTTAACAAGCGATAAATACGTTTGTCCTTACACAACTTACTCCTTCGATTAGTGGTGTTGGAGGTCAAATTATCGAAACAAACACCAGCTTCTCCACTCCGCTATTGAATTTAAACTTTACTGTACTTATAATATTTTACCCCAAAAAATATATTTACTTTTAGAGTATTATGTTAAAATGTAAGTGGTTGTCGTTTTATAATTAATAAAATTAAAACCTAAAAATCAACCAGGGTAAATATTATTATAAGGAAAAATCTGCATTTTTATCCAAACGCAAAACTAAGAGTTCATCAAATTCGAATATAATTAATTCTCAATTTCAGATTCTGAGCAGAACGAAGAATGTATAGATTATACAAATCTGTGAATGTTTTTTTTCTCGTAAAAGCGCTTAAGTTAGAATTATTAGAAATTAAGTTTAGAAATACTGGTCCAAAAGTTTTGATCAATATTTTTTTTAAAATTATCAATATTTTCTTCTAAGCATATACAAAAACTACTAAAAAATTGATAAAAATCGCTAAAATACGTCATAACCTGAATTTTTATAAATTCTGCTAAAATTTTTTAACATGACTTCAAACATAATGCTTTTCCATTATAGAGCTACAAAATTAAAATTTTTACCAACAACTAAAAATGGTTACGCCCATAACTCATAAATTTTCAAAATTATGTGAACAAATTTGAGGGGAATACAGAATTCTGAAAAAATTGGAAATTTCTCGTTTTTTGTAAATTGTATTTTATAAAATTTAAATGTCTGGATTAAGACCTGAAAATTTATCACAATTACAGTAATGTGTGTATTATAGTCTATAGATAAAGACAAGATGTCAAGTATTCCTATGAAAAAAATTGTTTATGAACGAATAATTCAAAATTTTACAAGGTGTTGATGAACACAAAAAAAAAAATGGAAGAAGTACTGACAAATTTACTGAAAATGTTAAATATTAAATGCTATAAGCAATTTACAATCAATAAAAATGGACATGAATTACTTCCTTATTAAATAATAGAATTGGACATTTGGAAAAAATAGTTTATTTTATTCGATTGTATTACTGAAAAATAAATCAATAAATGTGAATTCTATAAATTACTCAAAACCCATATATTTCTATAAAAATACCGAAATGACATTCAGAAGTTTGTTGATGGCTTATGAATTATTTAAAAATATATATTTATTGTTCATATCATTTTTATACATATATTTACTACCTAAAACACACTCAAACCCGCATTTACCAAGAACCCGACAATGTTAAATATAATTAAATGCTGTTAATAAATTTTTTAAATCTAATCTAATCGTTAATTATTCATTATTATGGTGCGTTAATTGAAGTTCAACTCAGAATCGATTTTTTGAATAAATAATGATTTATCTCTTTTTTCAAAATGCAATGCAATCACCAAGAGTGCTCCACCCGAAGAGCGATGAATATCCCCGTGTGTGAAGTACGTTCTTTTAAATTTTGTACATGTAAATTTCATTTTTACAATATATACATATATATATATATATATATATATATATCAACTGAATTCGGCCGGTAAAACGAATCGATAGGATTGGCCGGTAGCCAGACGGGCGAGTTTTAATTATTATTATAACAATAAAGATTATCGGATTTCCGTCCGAGACAAAAGCCGATGTGTATCGACTCCGATTTCCAATTCGATTATAATCCGAGTTTACCGTCGATGCCCGAGTGTAATATCAGCACCGTACGGCGGCGCAGCGTTTCATTATTCGCGTTCTCGGTTTTGCCGCATTCGTTTTTGTAAACGAATTACGTCCGCAATTAAAACTTGTCTTATTATTTTTCGTTTCGCAATCCGTGCAGAACCGAGAAGCTATGGCGGTTTTACTTTACAACGGCGTTTATTAATTATTCCGTCTTTTCTTGCCCTCTTTAATATTTTATGTTTTTCTGAATACCGTTTCGAAAAAAAATGTTCATGCTCGGCACCACGAATTTTGAAGGCACAAGTGCACAAAGTCACACGACGTCCACGAAGGCCGTCTTTTCTTTATCCAAGCTAATTTTAGATTCTGTGTGAAGCGTAAAAGCTAGTGTTTTTACAGCTAGTGTTTTTACATATATATATACATATATATATATTTATTATTATTATTATTTTCCTGTAAGCATTTTTTCCTATTGGAGAGTTTGTGCAAAAATTTCCACCAGCCACTTTTTGAATTACAATTTGTCACAAAATGGTGTTTTTAAGAGATAACTTTTCGAAATTCTCAATAGTTTTCTCAAAATTTGAGGAAAAATTCCCAAAGTTTGACAAAAAAGCCTTAAAGACTATTTGTTTTTATTTTCTTTTTTTTTTAATCCAAATCTTAGGAAAATTTAAATATAGGTAGACAATAATAAGGTTAATTGGTGCAAGACAATTCTGATTATGTGAATTTTATTCTATTTTATTTATTTTTTTTTTTACAAATTTTTTTCTAACACACATTTTCAACTTATGAAATCATGTGCAATGCAATCGAAATTATCCACTAGAAACTTATGCTACATATACTTTTCTAATGCAAGTATAAAGGCTTTTATCGATATTTCACTGAAATATACATAAAATATTTTAAATTCTGAGTGAGGTGAAGAAATTTGTGATTTTATAATGATGTTCTTTTCGTGTGAACATTTTTTTTTTAATGGAAATTCTTGTCCAAAAGTTTTAACAAGCAACTTTTTGAAACACAATTATAGACAACAGTAAAATGAAAATGATTATATATAAAACAATTTAGTACATAAAAATTTTAAAATGTAAAAAAAAAAAAAATTAAATATTCATATAACCCTTTTTTCTTTTTTTTTTTTCATATTTTAGTTAATAGTGGGATATAAAACTGGCTGAGTACAAAATATTTTGTTTTTTTAATTTTTTTTTTGATTAAAATTGTTTTATATAAACTGAAGCTTCTCTCAGCATCGTTTTATTGAAGAAGCTGTCATGAATTAAAAATTAACACACTCTCCAAATCCTACCTGAAGATCAAAGAATACCTATTATGCTTTTTAAAATTGTATTTCATAAATTATGAGGATGTTGTTTAATTTAGTGTATTTTGGTAATTTTTAGTGATGTACCATCAATAAAAAATATTGTATTTTCGTCACGTCTAAAAAGTCAAAACGTGGTAAAAATTTGAATTGTAATAATATATTTGTTATATTTGTTACTTTGTAATATTATTTTTACTTGTTTCTTATTCTTTACTGGTATCACAATAATTTTGATTCCTATGTTGCTGAAGCACTATGAATATGATGGCTAGGCAACTGGTTATTATTTATGAGGCCTAAAACTATCCGGAAAAAAAACAAAAAATTAATAATATATTGAATCATTATATTATGATAAGCACTGATTTTATTTATATTAATTAAATAATTATTAATTTAAATATGTAAATTAATAATAATATATTTCTTATAATTAAAATTTTTAATATGTTAATGATGCGTTTAAATATACTAACCAATTCTGACATATTTAATTTAATTATTTGCCTACAAAAATAATAACTATAGTGAAACGATGTGTATAAAATAATATTTCATTTAAAATAATTACGTTTTCAATAATTGAATTATTTTGGCATTTTTCTTCTTTTTCCTTTGCTTCAACCTCGTTACGATATGTATAATACGCCTACTGTATTTTATGGATTAACATACTTGTTATCGGTTAGAAGTATATTATTTTTTGCCATACTTCGGTAATTTATTTTTAATTCGTTAAACAATTTACATTTTACGTATATTATGTTAATAATAATAATTTGAATCTTTTATTAATATTGTTTGGTTTAAAACCGAACGCAAGTTGTTAATATCTGATGATAAAACTACAAAATAGGTTTCTGGTGGTTATGGAACAATTGCGGAAAAAAAAATTTCCAAACATTTTTCGGACAGTTAACGTTTGAAATAATTATGATCGATCGAATCATATTCGTGACCTTCGTCTCTCGCTCGCATACGAATTTAATCGATTTCGAGTGGTTTATTAAGTATTTGTTTTACGGTTTTATTAGTGCACGTTACAATGTAGAATTTTGAATTGTTTAAAACCGGAAAATCAGTTGTCTAATTATTACGTGTATACTGTACGTACACCGACCGATATGTGCGTGCAACGAGACGTCAAAGGTTAGCCGGTGCTGACTGATAACTAATTGGGTAATAAATTACCCGTCGAGTTACTTTTCAAGTGGTTCTCGACTTAACTGAGTCAATATTGATCCATGTTAACCAACACACTCTACGAGACCGTTCTTAAATGATTAATAAAGTTAGCTCAACGCGTTGTTCTTCGAAAATTGTCGCGTAAAATGGTGGTTATAATTTAATGAAAAAATATAAAATAAAAAAAAAAAAACTTATACGTATATTAAAACAATATAGAAAAGATCAATATATATATATATATATATTTGAAACCTTTTTAAAGCGGTCGTATTTTGCAATTATATTTACAACGTTTTAATTACTTATGTCACCCTTGGCCTTCTTAAAATATTTCATAATTCATAATGGTTTTAAAGGGCGAATTTTGTAAAATTACTTAATGTTTTACAAGAATCTCACAATGCATATTAAAATATGTGTACCATATAATATGCACCATAAATCCATGAGATGCCACCCTTAATTATCCACTTGAAATTGCCACCCGATGCCGACGCACCGCCTACACGTTCCTTAAGCCGTCCCCAGTGGCGTAGCCAAGGGGAGGGCCATGGGGCCATGGCCCCCTCCATCGGTCGTATTTTTTGAACCCATAAAATTGGTTTTAACTTTTATTCAATTGTTTCATATTCATATAACTAATATTCATAACATAAAATATTATCATAAGTCTATATATATTATTTTAATTAGGTATTGATAGATGAGATTAACAAAGATCACCTAGAGAAATAAAAATTTAAGACTTTACAAAATTAAGTATTTTAATGTTAGTTTATTCAACCATAAAAAAATATGATTTTTGAATTCTGAGTGAGGTGAAGAATATTTTGGTTTTGCAGTAAAATATATATATATTTTTTTTTTTTATCATTAGGTAAAAGTACTTTTTTGGATGATTTAACTTA
>JAIPRM010002777.1:0-28824 GCA_025469315.1 Stegophylla sp. TES_Ste_2020
TGCGAAGTACACCCATCGTGCGAAGTATGTCCGGCTTTTGATTAATATGTACTTTCTGGGTGTCCACTTTTCATAACCTCGTCATTTCAACGTTTTACTAA
This sequence comes from Stegophylla sp. TES_Ste_2020, assembly GCA_025469315.1. Taxonomy (NCBI): domain Eukaryota; kingdom Metazoa; phylum Arthropoda; class Insecta; order Hemiptera; family Aphididae; genus Stegophylla; species Stegophylla sp. TES_Ste_2020. Next base: position 102 of record JAIPRM010002777.1, read on the forward strand.
CTAAAAGTATACTTTTTAATTGTCTGTGTTATTAGAAGTTACACTGCAAAACTTTAATTATTAGTCTCCTTCATTGCAAAACATATCCTGATATAAACCATCAAGATATGTAAACTTTCTACATTCTTAATGCTTCTGTAGGTTCTGCTTTGTGAAGTTTTTTGATGCCCTTCAAATTTAGTTTTATAGGTTATGTAATGAACCATTTAAGTGGCGCCAAACTTCTAAAATATTACAATATAATATTATATTATAATATATTTTAATATAATATTATAAATAAAAAGACAATGGTCCCAAACCCTTCATATGGTCTACCTACAAGACTACATTTTATCCTATCACTGGTATTCAAGTATCAATAATTGAAAATTAGAGGTGTTAGGTCTCCTTGAGGTCTTGGCAGCCCGGCTTCATTTCAAAATGTGGTCAGGTCTGACCTATGTATAGAGTTGAGCACCAGTGAATCATTTTTTTCCTCACACATTCGCAATCAGATAATTTTACAGAGCGTAGCCAAATTTGCTATTTATGCCAGAAAAAGCATAGATAATAAAGAGGAAAAGTACAGAATATGATAAAAAATCAAAATTGGTAAAAATAGATATCAGATAATATCAGATGTTATAATCATGATATTACAACAGGGTCCTGTGATGGTAGTGTATAATATTATATGTAGTGATTTTACTTTCATTTTCAATGATGTTTATTTTTTTCTCATTCTGAAAATACTTTTTTATATAGAAATACTAATCCAAAAGTTTCACATAGTTAATTTTTAAATCACAAATCTCATCTAGATAGCATTTTAAAGAGGTAATTTTTCGCAAAAACCAATATTTTTAAGGGTAAACTACCGAAAAATTTACAAAAATACGGTAACTTGAATTTTCGTAAAATTCGAAACTTAAAACTTTTACTGAATACTAAAAAAATCTCGCACAATTTTATAAAAATTTCAGAAACATTTGACCAATTTTGAGCTAAGTATATATTATACTGAGCTATAGAAACTTTAAAAAATTTTTAAACTTCTCACTTTTTAAAGTTAAAATCTTTAATTCTTGTTATTACGACCTAAACATTTAACATAACTTCACTTAAATATTTGTCAAATTAATTAAAAAAGATATCGAAAATCGTAAGTCAACTTTTCTTTCCTAACGACCGATTAAAGTAAATATTTTAACCGAATTCATTAGTTTTAAATAAAATTACTCTGATTTCAATACGTATAAAAAAATAATTGGTTTCTTAGATCTGTATGAAACTCGGTACGATTTGTTACAAGCGTTTAAAGTTAAAATTACGGCTCAAATAACGGTAAATCCAAATAATTACATATTTCTATGCCTTATTATTACGAAACATATTATACAAAATTAGTGATCATTTTGTATAACTAATGATGAAATGGACATGGATTATTCTGTTACTGAATAATAATAATTGGTAATCATACTGAATATAAATACTGACTGATATTTTTGTATATTAACAGCTGAAATTTCGCTCAGAACAGTTTTTTTTTTTAAATTCAGTTCGCTCACCAAGAGTGTCCCACCCAAAGTGTGAAGATTACCCATGGTACGAATGATATGTGAGCTGTTTAAAAAAATTAAAACATTAAAACTGCAATAAATAATTAAATATTAAGACATCGTATATTTTCTGTTTTTTTTTTTTTTTTTTATTTTCATTTGAATCGTTTGTTTTTTATAATATGATTTTACTTTTGCCCGGAACACTTGTAAGTTTTACGGAACACCGGTTACGAACCACTACAAATAATTTTAATCGCCGGTCGCAACAGTCGTTGTGACGCGTCGACTGACAGGTCGCCGCGGCCGCGACGGCGACGGCGGCATCCGTCAAAAAAACGCAATCCATTGATACGCGCGGTGCGTCCGCCGCCGTGGCCTCACGTCGTCACTGCGGACGGCCGCGGTGACGACGACGTTCCGAGAATATTATTACAAAATACGCGGCCGTCGCCGCACAACAGAGCGGTGCAAAATATAAAATATCGATCGTCGTCGTGGACCGGGCTCGACATCGGCGCCACTTTTGGGCCCCACGTTAGACCGCGGCGGCGGCGGCGGCGGTGTCGTCAGAGCGACGCGGCGGCGGCGGCGGCCGGGTGGGGATGGGGAGAGAGCCCCGTCGGCCGAGGCGTGGCCCGGGCGCCCCTATTTAATTGCGGTTTATGCGCCGGGGAAACGTCGTGGTGACGACGACGACGAAACGTGGGCGTGTCCGTCCACTGGCCGCCGGGACACCGACAGACGCCGCCCACTTGTAGCGGGACGCCGCCGCGTACAGTGTTCGTCGATCGGCTCTCGGATCTCCCGAACAGTCAACACACATTGTTCGACGACGACGACGACGACGACGACGACGACGACGACGACGAGAGAGGGCCGTCGCGACACGCGAGTCACATTATCGAATCGTCGTTTTTTGGTTATTTTTTTTTTTTTTTGATTTATTTTTTGATTCTTCATATCGGTTTTTATGTTTTTTCTCGGTCCGATTGTTTAATCGCGCGCTTGTAACCGGTGTGTGCGTGTATGCGCGTACGACATTATATAATATAAACTCTCTGACATTTGCAATAGTGTCTGTAAAACGCGACAAATATTATCAATTTCTATGACAAATTGATGTTAAAAAATGTACGATTTTTTTCCGCGAGCCTCTTAACGATCGCGTACAGTTCGCCTCTACACGCGAATGTAATTTTTCGACTTACGAACTATACACATATATTATATTATATTATAATATAGATAGTGGCGTGCAACCGACAGTCCACTATATTATATAAATGTGTTATGGTCGCGACAGTTCGGAAATCACGCTGACGCCGCCGCGCGCATTGGTACGATAATAATATAATAATATTTCGATCACTGCACCGAATCGCACGCATTTCGTCACTTGGTCCTGCGACGCGTGACAGCAGCAGTCGTGTGTACGCGCATCGTTCTCGTCGTGTAAATTAATTAATATTATATCGTGTAAGTACACGGAGGACGAAGACGACAAGACTACGCGGTGGTAACGTGTCTCGTACGCGAGAGACAACTGCGTCATGTTGGCCGACTATCCGATATCCCGCGTACCCGGTGGACCGCTGTACAACGCGTCCGTGGTGAGTTCTATCTGCAACATTATGCTGAAATAATATTTTACTCGCATTATAATATGGTTTTGTATATTATTCGTCATAATAATATTATTATGTTTTCATTCATACAATACTCGTAACGAGTACTTGGTCGCTAAAAGTAAAAAAAGTCTATATTATAGTTATAATATCGTTCCGAAATTCTCTTACCGCGGCTCCGATGATATCGATTCATCCGTTTCAAACGTACTTGTTAATTTTACCCAGATAAAAGTTACCGAATTCAACAGATGTGTATTATAGGTATATATTCTGTATAAATCTACAACTTTTTTTAAGTCTTTAAATCAAGATTTGCTCGTAATTTTGTCTTAAAGCACCGTGAAAATTTCAAGTCTCTATAGCTCTCATACTTTTGGTCGTACGTTTAATATGAATCAGTCACTCTGCAGCACTTCTTCTTGTGTACAGTTAATAATTTAATCGGGTAAATGTATGTTCTGAAATAGACCCATTTAAAAAAAAACATAATTCACCGATATAATGTGTAGACTGTAGATAGTGAAAATGAAAATTTGGTGATATTTTTTTACACGTTTCGAGTGCACCTAATATGTTGAGCTGTTCACAGTAGTTAAACATAATCGTATACATATAATACATGTCTATGAATAAAGAAATACAAATAATTTAACCGTATATTTATAAAACTAATCGATTATATGTGCGCATAAACTGATTTACGGACAATTTATTGTAATATATATATAAATAAAAAAATAATATGCGTTTACTACACTTATAATATATTAGTATTTCAAGAGTATGACGAGGAGTAGATAACTAAAAAATAGGTAATATATAATATACATAATATTTTAAGATAATATTAATTTAGTCAATAATTATTTATAATATTATTGATTTCATTAATTATCTATTTACATTATACCTACAACCAGAGTTGGGAAAGTTGCTTTTTAAAAGGATCTCATTCTGTTCCACATATTTCTCCTAAAAAAAGAACTCGTTCCAAATTAAGCTAGAAGACGAAAACAAAACAAATTTGCGGTAGTCCTTTTTGTTGGAAAATAATATGTGTAGGGCAGTAACTACAGACAACTTTTACATTTCTACAGACAACTTTGTCTCTCTCTTGTGTCTACATAGAAATAATATTTTGCAACACTTTAACAGACAAGAGTACACATTACGAAAATATCCAATTGACACCACACAATTTATTGTATAGTATTATATAAAATATTATTTTTATGTTGTAATAACAATGTTCATAGTCAACCGATATGTTTCAACAACCTACCAATAAAGGATGAGGTGTATAAGGATCGCCCTGTTGTCAATAGTTAACATAAACCAACTAAAAATACCTTCTTATTCATAACCAAACGCGTAGAAACAAAAAAATCTGCATCAAATTTAAAAATTTAAATGTACTATCATTTTTGTTCAGTTTTCTCAAAAATATTTATTCGTTAATTTTTCTCGTTCCTTTATTCTCAAAAGAAGCAGTTTCAAGCTTCGCTCCTTCAAAATATACTCGTTCCAGGAATCCGTGTCTCTTGTAACAGATTGCTTCTCAACACTGGGCCTATAAACTAAGCATTATGATCGGTATTTTAATATTATACTTTTGTTATTTTGTGTTTGATACTAATATGTAAAACATATTCATTTTTCTAATCTTAATAAGTACTACTTAAACGTTGATGTTATAATATATTATTCCGCAAGACGTAAAATGTTAAAACCATACTAATTTAATAATCAACCTTAGTTAAACAAATATTTTTATTTATGTGTTGGTATTATGTATATATACAATAATATACTCAAAGAATTATTCGATTTAGAGGTAAATAATAATCTTTTTATTGAAGACCCGTATATAACGTGAAAAACAATAGGCCATCGGTGAAATATGTGTCAGAAAATTTGACGTTTATAATGTGTTTTTGTATGTGTGTGTAAACGTGTAATATATTCCGGGTCGGCGGCACAGGTTCAAAGGGCGTCTCGACGGGGGTGCAAATCGTAAAACGAGTGTCTGTAAATTGTTGTATTTTCTAGGGTCAAAAAATCGCGGTGCGTGTTATTATTATTGTCGTCTGCAAAGAAGCCGCCTCATCTTTCTCTCTTTATATATATATGTATATGAGAGTATACACATTTTAGTTGCACATTTTGTTCAAAAAAAGAAAGATATCTCATATATAATAGTTTTTTTTTTGTCACATTTTGCATTTCGGATCGACTTCAATGTTATTATTTATTGGTTCCAATTATGCGAACGTATTGTGTATATAGATTGTTCTCACCCCTGCGCGACTGTATTTAAGGGTAGTAGAGTTTGTTATATTGTATAATATAACGTAGACGAGGGTTTTTTTTGTTTGCACGCCGCGAAACCGATGAAACCTTACACGCGCACAATATGTGCGGAATCGCTATTCCGCGAACACCGCACATTATTGCACGTGATACAATATTATTTCAACGACGCGAAATATTCGGAAATTATTATATTTCACGTGTGGAGTTCGATAAATCGCAAACGAAAATCGTTTTCACACAATTATACGGTTTGTCCGCTTTGTTTGTTGTACACCAAAATGTGTGTACAGTGCTAACCACCATACGTCATGGTCTCGTTGTAAAACAGCGGAATGCGTGCGATAAAACGTGATCACGTCGTCGTCGTGGGTTCTCAAATTTTCCTTTTTGATTTTTGAAGTTTTTCTCACCAGATATTATTATATAATATGGCGTGTTTTCGTGTTAATGTACAAATAAAATATTTTGTTATATCTATGGCGTATAGCGCGGTGACACGTATATAATACCGACCGGCACTCACTGGCAAGAACCAAGAAGTGTCTACGTATAATACGAAACCACAAAAAGGGGTTTTTACAAAAGACCTACGAAATCCCGGGACCGCAAGCATGCGCGCCGTATTTGTGACGTGTAAATGGGATATTATAACATATTATATTTTGCGTCCCGCTGATAGTGTTCCGTCTCGGCGGGTGTCGGCTGCCGCGCCGGGATTTAACCCTCCTCGAGAAGGTTAACCGGCATGTGCGATTGTCCGTATGTACTCGTACGTTACGTATATACACATTATTATGTATGACCGCCGGTCATCGTGGGAAATGGTCCGAGAATAGAGGTTTTTGTTGTTGTGTGTGGAAAGGTCGGAACAAAATATCGCTACCGTAGACCGGACCGACCATAAATTTCGGGCGAGATAGAATGGAAAAAGGAGAAAAAAACGTTTTAAAACACACATAATAATGTATACTGTTAACAACGGGGCGAAGAGATAATATAAAGAATGTAGGTAACGGGTTTGTCGGAAGCAGTGGGTGTCGACCGTTGACTAAAATTATGGCCTTTATTATTATCATTATTATTATTATTATTATTACTATTTTTTTTTTTGTATATTTAGAAATAAACCCCTTGTACCGTTAACCCTGTGTTTGCGTACCTAATCCATGTATGATCTTATATTATATATCATGATACACATTTATATATTTATATAAATATCGTATATTATACCTTTTAACGGGAAATAGTGACATTGTTATTAGGTACATCCAAAATATAACTGTACTAAGTACCTATAAATTTCGGTTCCTCATTGATGTATTAAGAAATATATGATGTCATGTTCATAAGATCGTAAATGATATAAACGTCATAGCTTTCAATATACTAAAGTAAAATATGTAAGAGTAAAATATGTGAGAGATTTATTTGGAATAAATCCATATAAGTATAGGTACAATGAAATATCGTAAATCTACCTACGTGAGTGCCAAGCTATTTCTTTTATACGCGATTTATTGAACGTAAACCATAAATTACTATTGTACAAAAGTCTTTGTAATTATATCCTTTTCCAATACATAAGTACCTATAGTAAACAGTTCGGAATGTATACAACGTTTTATAAGAACGCATGCACTATGCACATAAAATAAACATAGGCATAGTTTTCTTGTGTTTAAACTCGTATGCAAACACTCTAACGCACGCCGCCCGCACATTTACATAGTCATAAATATATATTTTATGTGTTGTATATAACATATTATAATAGTGTAAACTAGTGAAACACATCCCTATCAGTTGTTGAGTAGGTATATTTGATAAAGTTGCAGGTTTAAAATTGAGGGTTACGTGAATATGGTTTGTACATTGTACATTATATTGTGATTATTATACTCGTATGTGAGAGTATATCTAAATTGTTTATTACGGTTAATGCAACCTTCATGCATAAAGATATTTGCCACAATTGGATAAACAGCCGTTGAAACTTAAAGCATTAGTTTTCATATACGATTTTATTAACGTTCGACGTGTATTAATGTACTGTGCATAGACGTTATAGTTGAGAATTTAACAAAACTTACGTATCTACACTCTATGATTATCAGAGTATTACAAGAATAATATATATGGGTACATTATGTGCGTAACATCATAGGTATGTATGATATATTCGTATTGTATGAAAGTGTTTTTTTTTAATTGAAATATTCACGTTTTATATCCTTGGACGCACCTAATGACTTATACATGAGCTAAATTAACATTAATAATGTATTCATACTATATACGCGTTATCTTTTATCATTGTTATAATACTTTGACATTCAGCGTAGAAACTAATTTTCACAAATAACTTTAAGATCAGATCATTTGTAATAATATTATTAGTTCATCCTGGTCTAATCCAAGGTTTAAACTATATGACGTTTTCTTATTCTTAAATTACATACTCGTAGTATAGATATCTGAGATATCTAACAGTAATATTTATATCAAAATTAACTCACCTTTAATACTTTGCGTACATTTTTATTAGCTATATAAAACATACATAATACTGTATCGTACACAGAGGGAGGCTAAGGGGCTGAAGGCCTCTTATTATCCAAATTATATTCTATTTGTATGAATTATTAAAGTTAAATTAAGTTAGGTTTCATGTATTTATTTATTTTAAAAATTATTTTTTGACATAATATGACAGACTATGAATTTTATAGATCTATGCATTTATATATATAAAATATTGCAATAAATTAAAATATTTACTAATTTATGAATGTACTGGCTATTATACTGTTATTCACGCATAATTCAAAAAGGTACTTACGGCGAATGATTTATATCTTCTTTGCGCTTAAATAAAATTGTTTATTTATAATAAGTCAATTATAGTTTTTAATTTAGTTCTCATGTTCTTGGAACTTAAGAAATATTTAATTTGTTCGAAAATTTTAATTACTCGTACGATGGTAGAAAATAATTGAATATATGGAAATTTGCAAATTGTTTAATGATGGACGAAATTTCTATTTTGCGTTATTGCAGTGTATGATGGTTATATAACTAAAGCTCGTTATAGTTACGTTATGTTTTCTATGTAAAATCTGTATTCGATCGTGAATATATAAATTATAATAACAAAGATCATATTTTTTTATATATTTTAAAAATTAAAAGCGTATCCTTTATTATTACTGTCGCGCTCGATCGGTTGTGCCCCTTCAGTCAAATGATAATAAAGCAAACGTCAGACGTACTGTATTTGTGGCCTCCGGGCACGAGAATAAATACCCACTGGGCTGATTACACCGACACGATTTCAGACCTTGAGGGGCTGTTAATTCCCGCGATCGTCTATTGTTCGGGCCTTTGATTTTTTTCTCTCTTCTTTTTACTCCGTGTAACGCCGCGCGCACTTATATACATATTATATTATATATATATATATATATATTTTTTTTTTATACGTGCCTCATTGTTGACGGAACGTGCGCCTTCACTAGTGAGACGGTTTTCGAACCGCTATCAAAATAAATTGCGGTCAATAAAGACTGGAACACGGGAAACGGTGGTGGCTGCACGCGATTTTAATTCACTTTGGTATACATATATACAGAAGAAATGTGCCCCTTTTCATTCTGTTGACGTTTCACCCGTCAAACCATTTGACACTTGAATGCTGCATAGATGCGGTGCACGCGGATTCGTCTCTTTTGAAAAAAAAAAAAATAAATAAAATAATAATAATAATAATAAAACCACAAAAAGACCCGACAAAACGAAATTCAACAGAATTAAGGTCATCCTCTTTCTATATACGTATTATGGTGTATTTAAAGTGATTTTGTAAATTTCGAATTCGACGAAAAAAAAGAAAAACGTAAACCTACCTATTGCACGCGCGCACATGTCGACGGGTTCCTAATATATTATATATTGTACTGGACAAAGCAGTTTTGGACAGTCGTATCGAATATAATATATCCTGTTCGCGTGTAATTATTAAAATATTATAAAAAATATTATAATATGTAACGCGATGCTTGAATGTGTTTGTATGTAGTAGGTATAAAAAACGCGTTTGCTCGGAATTATTCGATATTTATAATAAACACGTATATACTTTTTATTGCAGTTACTGCTGTTGTAGTGATGTCGATTTCCGGGAATGGAAATTAATCGATTTATATTTATTGTTATTTGGCTGTAGTTATATAACGACTTTACGCGTGTGATGTGTTTGCATGCATGATGTCTGTCGGCTACACCGTGGGAAACGGCCCGGGGATTAATTGTTTTTAATAAATCGATATAGGTATATAATATATATTATAATATATAGAAGAATAATATATTTACATATTATATACACCTTCATCACTCGGATGCGTATGTGCGGTAGGACTTCATTCATAATAATAATATTATTAATATTTATATTTAAATAACAACTGAATCGGCCCCTAGGACATAATTACCCACGTTTTCTTATTAAAACTCGATATTTAAGTTCAACCCTATTCATAATATATATATATATAGGACCTGATGACTTATACGGATGTTTCGTCGGCCGCTTCTGTTTTCTCCTTGGTATAGTTTTTTTCCTCTCCCGTACATGTGTGTGCTCGTACGCATTTTAATGCTGCCGGTCATATACGGATGCCCAATATTTGTACGTGTGTAGGCACCGCATCACATGAACGCATTGCGCGTTGGAAACGAAACCAATATTAATAACTCAAAATATAATTAGAAAAAACTTTGAAATAACCGGCCCGCGGGCAGCTGTACATGAATGATAAATGTTATAATACACACGCTGGATATTTGCACTTGCTACAACCCATTAAAAAACATAAAATGCTACTGTAATATTGTTTCTACACGCGGGCTCGTATGTCCGCAAGCGACCGTTGTTTCGTAGTTTCCAACGTTGAAGAACTAATTTATTAAAATAAATAAATATCCCGTGCGAGCTGCAGTTAGTTTACGTCATATTTCTCACGCGGACCTTTTGTGTACAACACAATATTCTGGTACCTTCAAATACACGTTTTATAATATAATAATGCTCATTTTATTTTCGATATGACGTGTAGTCGATATAACTCTAATACTATATATTTAGGTATGACACGAAGTGATGTGTTATAAATCGTAACATTAGTAACTATACATATATATATATATATATATATATATCGTTTAATCTTTGCATTTGGCGATTGTTATTTTAATGGCCAACGGTCACGTGCAGTGATGTGCACTGTGGTGTTCAACAAAGATCTCTGACACTGTCATGTTCTGAATGAGTGAACCCGGATCACTTTAAATAGACGTTTTTCGATTCAATATAAATACAAAATGTTCTTGTGCGTAAGTGCCCGTGAGCGGATTTCGAGGCGATCGAAATGGGATTTGAGAGAGTAAAATGTGTTTTTTCCGACCGCGCTCGCGCGTAAATCGGTAGCTAGGTCGAAAAAATAATAAATAGCTGTCGAGTGGCTGCAGTGCTGTACACCCGATATAAATTCTACGATATTATTATAACACACTAGTAGTTGTAGACCGGTGCACCCATATAGGTATAGGTCTCGGGGTGAGAAAGACGGGAGAGATACGCACACATATGTATACTAATGCTAGCCGAAAGGATTTATGACATGCGTTTTGTCCGAAACACATGTTTTTAGCTAAAGGCGGTTAGGTCTCGTTGAGATATAGCGTATATTATAGTCGCGAGCCCCCATTATTGTGTGTGTGTGTATACGCTTTTATGTATACATATATTATGCCTTATCTTTGATGGTGTGCCGTCAAATTATTCATGTGTAAAATATGTATATTACGCCCGGAGGATGTATTAATGAACCCGTTTTCGGGACGACCTTCGTTTAACGGCCGCGGCCACTACTTGGTTGTCGCGTTCCCCCTGAAAGACGCCTGTCGCCGATGTCATCATTACATGGGCAGTTCATTTCTGGGTATAAAGTGCAAACACGATCGATATCGATTAATTAAGCAATATTTTGTTAAAAAAAAGAAGTCAAAAAATAGTTAACCGAAGTTAAAAAAGTACATTTACATCTGCTCAAAGACTGTAACTTTTAAGTTCACTTTCATTAATAATAAAGTTAATTACAGTGTCATTACATGTTATGTGATTGATATTGTTATTTGTATACACGCAAATTAAATAATTGTTTTCTATTAAAACAAAAACGTTAAGCTAGGTATTTTGAATAAAATCTACTTATTTCTACATCGTTTTGCTCGTGTAAAATAACACTATTGGTCATAATGTTATACCTATGATACTTTATTAGTATATATAATTCAAGAACATTATATGGATTTCGCTAATAGTTTGATTCGATTTGTGGTTTCAGGTTCCCGATTTCCAAAGCGCCCTGACCGGCAAATCTTGCAATGAAGGATGGCCCACCGAGCAAGAGATAATGGTGAGCCTCTTTCCTATCATAATTTTTTTTTTTTTTTAATTTAGCCGCCGTTTTTCGATTAGGCTGCCAGTAGAAAATGGATTTTAAACGCGTATACCCATCACTACGAGCCCCGGGCTTGTATAATGAGAGTAGTAAAAACACTCTGTGCGCATTATATATATATATATATATATGCGCGTGCGCGTTTGTGTGTACATGTATTTTGTATACGTGTGTATGTGTGTATTCACTATTCTACCTTATAGTGAGACAGAAAAAGAAAATTATAAAAACCGCTTCATCACGGGTTGTCGGTGTCGAATCTTTGAACCTGACATGACATGTGGCGCCACCTAATCTGGTGATGTTATTACACACACACACACACACACACACACACACACACACAGAATGGAAGGACCCATTCTACGACGACAACGACGAGTAAATAATAATAACCTAAAGAAAAAAAAAAATCATGAAAGAATATTCTTCCTCCCTTCGTGTCCACGCCGAAGCTGTGTTCCAAGTGCGCGTCGTACAATATTCTATTGTCATCTGTCGGTATTAAAAGACACAAATGACGCATAAAACGTAGTAGTGTATTCGCGTTTGTATTTGATTCGTCGTCGTCGTACTCGTGGAGATTAAAAAGTTGCATCATTCCCATCGTCTTTGACGATGTCTTTATCGAGGTCCGCATAAAAAAGACCGTATAACGTAATGTTGTTTTATCGTCGTTTCGCGTAGCTAGAAAATATTTTGTTAGTATTTTCATATTCATTTCCCCTATCTACAGAGCAGTAATGTGTTTATGAGAAAATTTTTTAAATACACGCATAAATAATGTTTTATAAACTCGTATAATATATTATATTATTTTGTGTGTGTAGTGTGTGTCTGTCTGTCTGTATAATTCTGCCTTGAACCGTGTTACAGTCGGTGGTCAGAGCCCATAAATGAAATCACTGAACACCGAGTATTTATAAAATATACAAACTAATAGTAATTATACTCGTATTCGCGTAATAATGGCGTTCCCTCCACTGCAGCATTTTATCACGTGCGCTTTACGTTTTTCTTGTTTTCCATTGAAAACACGTTTCATGAATACGCCAACGCGATTCAGACTTAAAAAAAAAAACAATAAAATTTTATAGAACATTTTTCTGTTTTTCAACTCTTCAAAACGTTGTACATTATAAATATAATAATGAAAAACATTTTGTGCGTATTGACTTTTATCGGGCGGTATATCGCGTTCGTTTGTTGCATGCTCACAATAGTAAAAAAAAAAAAAAAAAAATCATCTTATTGAATTTAATTTTTATTATTATTATTATTATTCACTCTCTCTCTTTTTCTCTCTCTGTATATACATATATACACACTTTTGCTACTCGCCACAAACCGCACACTCATCGTCATTAAAACGAGCGCACATTGATAAAAAAAAAAAAAAAAAAAAAAAAAAAATAGTAAAAAAGTGTATATATAATTAATTTTATGACGTCGTCAGATATAACGTTGACTAATGGCGCGGCTTATCTCGTGATCTTTTTGTTAGTTAAAAGAATATAAACAAGGTGTGCCTTCTTCTTCAGCACCTATGGGCCTCGGGAACTGAGTAACGGGTTTCCGTATATGTATACATATACATTTATATAATATTATATATCGTGAACGGAAATTAGAGTTGAATGTATTGAGTTTTCTTCTCCTACCGATTCTTATAGCTTATTTATTTATTTATTTTTTTTGCTTTTTGAGTTTCTAGTAATTTCGTTAAATTATCATATAAGTTGCGTGGGCCGTGTTCGCTCATAACGCTACGCCGTGCGAGTAACTATATTATAATACCTTTGTACGCGGTTAGTAAAATAGACTTATTTAAAAATATGTAAATGTACGGATTTATTATTATAATTAGTCGTGTTAAATATCACGGGTATAATATTATTGTCGGTATAGGTTCACACACACGCTAAAATAATAATAATAATAATAAATAAATAATACAAATTCGTATTATATTACCCACACGCACGCGTCACAACAACGCGTGCAGTGAACACGGGCAAATATATTAATATGAGCCGTGGAAAAAAAACCACTCACGGTTTCTCATTTATCCCAAAATCCTTATTACTGGCCAGACTAATTTGCTCCCATATATTTAATATCTGCATACGTAGATGGTACATTGTAGGCTGACGACCATACGTCCTTGTTTTATACAGTTCTTTTGATCCTGTTGTCCTGTAGAGAAACTTCCTACAGGTTTTAAAATGTATGCCATTATTTCTCGAATATTTTTGAAAATCGTGAATTAAAATTATGTTCATAATATTATAATGATTATACTGTTAAATCCAATCGCTATCCAATAAATGAATATTTCTATTGATAATTTTGCATATTTTCTCCGCAATTAATTTCCAAAGTTTTCGCATACTATGCTCAGTTGAAGCATTGAATTATACGTTTCCAAAACGTTGTAGCAATATTCCACATTCTATAATTTATTGAAATGTATCAAGAAATGTTGACTGACTTTAACCGAGTGAATAATATTTATATTGTATATCTACTTTTACTTAAAGTAAATGTATCAAATCAGATAAAATTGTATTAAAAACCTTTATGAGAAACTTTTGTGTGATGAAAATCATGAAAGGAAATATCATGTCGTTCCAAATGTATACAAAATTCACGTTTTTTCTTCACAATATCATAAAATACAGGATAAGTTTATCCAAAAAATATCTTTTTTACTGTCTGTAACAAATTGTAAGGCCTTTGAAATCAACATCTACAGATGAGAGAAAATATTACGAAGTAACAGAGCAATCATCCCCTGTCTATATGCGCACGTTTATGCCGTGTCCATTAATAATTGTGTTTCCCAAATTTTAAACGTAAAACATGCAGAAGTTTCTGTACGCGTTTATTTTAAATTGCGCGAATCGGCTTTGTTGGACTGACTTTTTGTGTGCTGTTTTATAATTTTAAAAATATGGATACCTTACGTTACTCGTATCAGGTCAGGTGCAATGTACACGCAGTTTTGTTAAGATTTAATCTTAAATATACAAAACGTCTTCGAATATACAACGCTTTTACATAATATGTATGTATATATGGTTTATCGACATGTCGTGTCTTTGCGAGACACCTTCGAATCCAGTACGAGATCATACAGCTAATCCATGCCGAATTGTAAGTGTATGTGAGTGTGTGTGTGTGTGTGGAGCATTTTTCAATTCGATTAGAAAAAATGTCAAAGGAAGATTTTTGTGTGTGTGTGTGACAGGTGTTTATAGGATTACCTTTCGGACAATGTGACAATATTATTGTTATATTATTGTATGGCGGCTGCAACGCGTACGTACCTGGTCCTATTCGACCGACAACGATGTCGTGTATTTTATTGAAATGTTTATTTCCGCGACGATGACAATGACGCGCGGTATCCTCGCGCATATCCGGTGTCGGGTTACCTTATATTTTCTTTTCCTAAACTTAGTTAAGCATGATATTTTTTTGTTACCTTCCCGTAGTCATTTTTCGTTTACCTTGACTATCTCTGACCGCGATGATTCGTGCTGTCGATAAACGCTCTGTATGACAATGCGATAACGATATTATTACAGGTACTCTTTACCTATTATAATATAAATATGATGTTTATGTCAAATGTTTGTTCTTCCGGCTGAACTCAGGGCATCCAGAAACTCATGAGAAAGGCTCACCGTCTTCATTCGTGGTTGTCAAATGTCTTGGTTCTGGAAAACCAGGAGAAGTCAGGGAATTTAACTAAAATTTTTGATTAATTACTATCAATATTTTTAAAATCTAATACCTGGCTTCAAAATTTTTCCTATGAATTTTCTAGTCAGGGAAGCTTAAAAGGATGTGTGATAACACTGTAATTTTAAACGAATTTTTTGTACTTATATTATTGCAAATCGATTTAAAATAGGTATAACGATATGAATAGGAAACTTTATGGTGGATTTACGAAACGACGATTATAATAATATTATTATAAAACGGTAAAGATGTGTTGCTTATGGTTCGTGAATACGTGATCAATAATAATATAATATAATATTTAATCATATACGCAAGGGCGCAGCGACGGACGAATACAATATACGGGTTGTCAAATTTGCTTTAGTGGTTATCGTTATTCGCTGACGTGGAAATATTTTATTGGGGTTATAATGACAGCACTTTGTACATAACGCACTCGCGGTGACGGGACAACGGCAAAGACTAACATTCAAAAACAGCCTTTTATGTCAGTTTTCGTACGGTATCGATTCGATTTGCAAGCAAAATTTATACTGTTATAATAAAATTAAACGCTGTACTTTCAAAACTATGTGATAGTTCTACGTATAAGATATGTTATATTACCATGTTAATTAAATTAAAACTTACAATCACGATTAATAATCCTTCGAGTATCTGAGGCGAATAATTTTAATTACTCGTTATGTACTTATAATTAGATCAGTTTCAAGCAATGTCCATTGTCAATGTATAGATAGATAAATTTTTAAATTATGAAATTAATTTTAATCGAAAAATTCACAAACACATTTTTCTCCATTATAATAACGATTGTTATCTGTTTTATTTTAAAACATATTTATAAATTCCATCACTTTCACGCAATAAATTTAGCAATAAAATGTAATGTTTTAACAATATCGTATGAACGAGACCGGTTTAATACTATTTGTGTAATACGAGTGTAAAATGTTTCTTTACAATATATTTTTATGTACGTATAATATGTTTTGAGATTGTCGTGTGCTCAAAATATATCTATACGAAAGAGAAGGAAGGATGCCAATCCTCTTGACTAAATCCCATTGAAAACCTTTCTACAGTGTACGTAAAATAGTTTATATGATAATAATAATTTTAAAATTCTTATGAATGAATAATCGTGATGAAGATACCAGCTGTAGTTTTCACGTTGACCGGTATAGTTCACGTTCGTACTATTGGGGTATATACACGCTCTCTGAACTCGAAGAAGCGTTCATTAAAGATCATTGAAGAGATTTCCGAAATCGTCAAATCGTCGATCATCACGGACAAGTTTTATTATTATTTATTTTGTGCAATGCCCTTAATTATTTCATTATAAATTATAATATACTATGCACCTCGTTAAGTCATATAGATATATATATATATAATAACATATAGGTACATGTAATTGTAATTCATAATAATTATTGTAAAATGATTGAGCCCGTAAAATTATTATTTTTTCTTGACCCGTGCATGATATAATATATACTATTTTAAATGACTACTTATCTGATGTGTACGCGCTTAAATCGCCTAATTATTATCTATCTGTCGCTGTCACTATATACGAATAATAATAATTGTATTTGAAGTGCAGACTTTTTCGTCTAGGCACCAATAACACTCATATTCGCTGATATTACGTTGTTCATATACAGAGTGATTTAATATATATATATTAAATAAAATATATACCATAAAATAAAATTTGAATTTAATAATTTTTAACTACCTTATAGGAATAGGAGGGGGTTAACTTTTGAAAATCAAATGGAAATCAATATGTTTATGTATACTGTTTTTGCCAATATAATGTAAAGGTATTCGATTTTAAATCACTTTCAACCCTAGAGTTTTGCATAAATCAATGTTTTTCAACCGCTAAAATTTTCTAAAAAAATATACTTCCATATTATGCAGGCAAAAAAAAAAATCTTAAGATTGCAAAAAAATAGTTTCCGAGATTTTTTGTCAAATTTTGGGTAGTTTTTTCCAAATTCTGAAAAACAATTCATTCGAAAGAAGATCTCTGTGAAGTACTATGTAAAGGGAAATCTGGCTTCAATAAATTGCTGGTCGACATTTTTGGACAAGTATTTCTATAAAAAAACGTGTACACACAAAAACATCATTGTAAAAACACTAGATTCTTTGCTTCGCTTAAAATCTAAAATGTAAGTTCCCATTTGATTTTTAAAATTTAACCTTTTAAAAAGTTTAAAAATATGTTTAAATTCAAGTTAAATAATATGAAATTTACATATTATTGAGAGCTGTCTTAAACATAAAAATGTTGTATATATTATGACGTGTATAAGTGTAATAATATAATGTGTTAGTGAGTAAATGTTACGTGTGTAGGTATATGTAACGCACATATGCACGCAGTGTTCAGTATTGTCAGTCAGCAGTGCCTACACGGTATACAGTATATTATATACATGTATAAACTATTTCCCCTGCAGAGTCTTATTATGGAAAAATATGATAATGATTCGGATATACAAAAATAATAACACCAGCCGACGGTGGTCGGTCGGTCGTCTTCTGTGCGCGTATATCGTGTCGGATATAATTTATAATAAAAAGAATAGTAGTATATAACTACGAAAACGGTTCAAATCTGTTTGTTGACGTCAGTTCTATAGCCATTGGCTATCAAATATCGAGATCGAATTCAGACGTAGTTTTATATTTTTATTTTCGTAATAATTTAAAAAAACCTAATTTATTTAAAACGGTTTACAAAAAACACACACATATAATATATTATATTATAGTACAGTCGGTATATTATATTATCGTACGGTCGATTTCGAAAACACGTTACCGTACAGCCGTTGGGCGTATTCGCACGAGTTGCTGCATTGTACGCGCGCCGACCGACGCTAACACACATATTATACACAAATAATATAATATTATATTACAATAATGTATACACATAACTGTTAATAAAGATTCAAATGAGGAAGTGTGTGGGGTGGTCGACTCTTACTGTCACGCGTTTAATAATTGCGCGCGTAAAACTAGATCCGTCGTTTTCAGTACGGATGCGAAAACTTAAAACGCCCGTTGGGATATTATTATTATTATTATGTTTAAACGTTTTAAAAGTCGCAACTACCTATATTTAAAAATATTTCGTCCTCGCCGTACAACTTTTTAACGTCACGATTGGTATTATTTATCAAAAACGGACGGCAGAAAAAGCAGGGCATATGCTATGGGTATTCTTCGCTCCTCCAGTGAAGAAAACCCATAGCTGCTCCTCCTCATGGTGGGCGTGTTGAATTTTAAAAAAACGATACATTATTTTTTCAATGTAACGATTCTCAACGAAATATGTGTAATGTGTTTCTATATTATAATAAAATAAAATAAAAAATTATATTATAAAAAATAAAATAATCAATTTCGTTGTATTTTGAAATTTAAAGCTTATCGTTAAATATTGATGTGACTGATTTTAACAAAAATGTAAATATAGGTAGGTATACTATAGACATGTAGGTATATTGATATTGACATATTGACTTGAGCACTATTTTCGGGTAAAAACAAAAAAATAAAAACTGTTTCTATAAAATTAAAAATTGAATAAATATCATCGTAAAACCAGTAGCTTTTACGCTGCACTCAGAATTTATAATTGTTGTGTTCTTGACTACAACTAGTTTGCGCATATTTTAAAATTTCTCGGTGGAAACTCATTTGCGCACAAATTATTGTAAAAGGCATGCCATTGCGCACAACATATTATGAAATTAACTATAATATATTCGTTAACACATTAATATACTACATGTTATCGTCGTCCATGAGGAATAATATATAAAACATCTGAATAGGTACAGAACGATTTAACGATAACCATTTTCAAGGTTTCAAACATGGTTAAAGATATACATGATTAAAGATATATAATATTTTTTAATCGTGTTTCAAAATAACGGGTTTGTCTATGATTTAATTCGTTGTACTTAGATAAACTTTATTAATATTTATTACACATCACTAAACTGTTGAACTGAAATCGCTTTAGTTTCAAAAATATTCACTCGTATAGGGGTACAGTGTGCGTATATCATGGATTACGCACTAGTGAACTTAAAATATTCGCTGACAGTCCTAAGTCTGTATAGGTGGGAAGGGAAATGTGTGCGCAAACGAGTGATTGAACTAAAAATAATCTGTGCGCAAATGAGTTGTAAAAATGTGCGCAAACCAGGTGCACCCGTGTTGTTAGTAGGTATCCGTCATAATGGGCAACAGTAGCACAATAAATAATGTTTTGAAATAATTATTTTAATTAACTTAGGTTAGTTCATAATAATTTTTATTTCGAGGCTTATCGACGCACAATACAGTATTCATTTACGTCATTGGATATTATTTAGTATCGATTTAAACAGTAAACATAATAATATAATTAGATCTGCTCCGCTTCAATGAGGTATTGGTCGCGTAATATTATATTTACGAATAATACGCGTAAGTTTTCGTAAATATCTCGTTTCGAAAACTGGTTTTTTTACGATTTCTTCACACGCTGCACATACGCGCACGTATAAAACACGAGTATTTTTTTGTAATTAATTTCTTATAATATCTCAGTACACTCTTATGTTTAAGTCAAAATATATTTATATGAACATTATTACAATATTTTGATTGATAATAATACTTTACGACCTTAAATGTGTATACGAATTTCGGCGGCGACTGACAGTTACTCGAATATACATTAATATGTACTGTTTTATATATATATATATATATATATATATATATATATATAAGTTTGATGAACCGCATGAAAATTGATATTATATTCTCGTTCCTTGTTTCTCTTTTTTGTATTTGTATTTTTTTTATTTTCCGAGTTACACAATATAAATCACCGACATTCAAAAGGCGCGTACCTACAAAATTAAATAAAACGTCCAACAAATCATCCTCGTATGAAACCACCTCACAGTATTAGCAAATTGCCATATAATATGTACCTACCTGTCTGTATTCGTTAAACATATACATTTATACCAATTATATAATATATAGGTACGCGTACGTCGATTATGTACGAATGGTGCGAACAGCATTTCATCGTATGCCGTAACCGCGATCGTAGATGTGTTATATTCATTTAAACGATTTCCAATCGAATATGGAATGAAATAACCTATGAGTGGTTTTTTTTTTTTTTTTTTTGCAATCGAAGACACCGCAATGACATATTATAATGATAGCGTGAATAAATTATTTTACGAAAAATGCGACGCTTGGGCGGAAAGTTTTTAATATTTGAACGCGATAAACAGCTCGCAATAATATATAATAAAATGGACGTGTCACATTTAAATATAGGTTATTTTTTGTATCTACGTGGATAATAATAACAGCTTATTTTTTTGTTTGATTAATGAAAATTCATATAGAAATAATTGCGTGCTTTAAGTATGTAACACAATATCAACATCAATCGTTTTATGTAAGAACTAAAAAACATCATTCGATTATAAAGAAAAAAAATTCTTTCCATTCTCGTGCTACAGATTTGACACAATATTCTCAGTAACTCTGTCAGTCATGAAAACCAAGAAAAATGAGGGAATTCAATATTAAATTACAATTTTTCTGGATTTTTCATTGATACTAATTTTGAAAACCAAATATACTTTGCATTGCAATTTTTTTTTCACGTATCTTTTTATTTTTGGAGTAACTAATGTATGATATTCATAAAAATATTTTGTACCTAATTTATATTTTTGACTAGGATCTGAAAGTTCTATTCTTTTATTTTTTTCTAACTGGTGGTTTGCAATATCAACATATTATAATACATATACTGACAGTGTTCTACAAATGGATTTGAGGAATTTAATCGAGCCTTTATTTTTATCCTACTAGTGAATAAGAATTCATATAAATTTATTAAATTTTGAAAAACGAATAAATAGTATAAAAAGTAATAGTTATTTTTTATTAATTTATTAATTTCATATTATATTATATTTCTTTTTTCTAATCTATTACATAATTATTACTATTTATTTTTATCAAATTGTATACATTCTTTTTTTTTTTTTTGTTTTGTTTTTTTTATATATAAGTATTTAATTTTAACATTGTATTTAAACATATTTACTGTACCATATTACCCTTCGAGGGTGTTACTTTATTAATTAATTAATTAATTAAAGTATCCTAGAAAAATGCAGAAAAAGTCGGGGAATTTCATAATCTGTGGTGACCACGACTGACCACAATAATTATTTAACCACAATAATCATTATGATTTTATTCTGTTCCAGGAACATCCCGGTCTCCGGAACACTCCACTGGCCATGTTGGCGGCGCAGTGCAACAAACTGCAAAGTAAATCGCCGCCACCGTTAGCGGACGCGGCCGTGGGCAAGGGGTTCTACCCGTGGAAGAAGAGCCCGCAGCAGCAGACCAACGACATGTCCGGCTCACCGTTACAACAACAGCAACAGCAGCAACAGTGCCAACAACAACAACAACAACAACAACAACAGCAACAGCAACAACAACAGCAACAGCGTACGTCGTCGAGCGCAGCCGAGTCGCCACGGCCCGTGGTCACGTCCACATCGTCCGCGCCGTCCACTCCGGTACCGCCCGGCGCTGGTTATCCGCCGCCACCCGCACCACCGCCGCACCACGGAAACATCTACTTCGGCGGCAGTACCGGCGGCCATCAGTCGCTAACCGACAACAACGGACATCACCACCATCACCAGAGCCCGTTGCTCGGCAAGGTGGACAACCACAGCGCGCTGTACGGCCGCCACCCGTACGAATGGCCATTCAACTCGATGGGCACCGGCGGACACCACGCGCCCACAATCAAAACCGAGTCGGTGAACCCCGCGTGGTGGGACGTCCACGGAAGCGGATGGCTGGACATGAGTGGAGGTAAACATTTACATTATAAACGAATATTTTCTATTTTATTAGTAATCGTAACGAGTAATAATTGCTAGGTTATACATGTGGGCATATAACCAGGCTTGGAAATTGAGCACTTAAAGTATCAAAGTACAAGTGTTTAAATGCTTCATGATAACCATTTAAATAAACACTTTTAAACGTAAAAATAAGCAATTTAAAAACAAATTGAACTTCTCTACCTTTAAAAAAAAAAATATGTGTACTAATATTTTGTTACAACATTTGTATACAACACATTTGTGATTTTAGACTTCTTAAAGTCCTTCTTTAGGTAGATTTTAGAAAATGTATGAAAAACCATTGAAAATTTCGAAAAATGACCTCCTAAAAGTACCATCTACAGGCAAATTCTGTTTTAAAAATTTGTTAGTTGAAACCGCTAGGCAAGCCGCAAGCATATTTATATCAAAAAGTATTTTCTGAAAAAAAAAAACATAAATACATCATTGTTAAAACGCTAGCTTTTTCGTTTCACTCAGAATCCAAAAATGAAGTTTTGGTTTGGGCTTACAAACCGTATGGGCTCGGGTCACGGTACACTTTCTGATCCCTTTGAGTTACGCCACTGAATTTCGGTAATCGGGCTTTTATTTTACTATTGTACTATTATGTATAATATGGGTGAAAATCGCCTTCTATAGATCCGTAGCGTTGTAATTTAAGTACAGTATCAGCTGTAACGCGTGTGACCTACTAAAAAACGTTACGCGAAAAAAACATAACTTCATCATACCTTTAGAAAAGGGGTTTGGCACGTGGTATAGATACATATTATGATAGAGATTATTTGTTGTCCTAACGGAATCGCAATACGCTTGATCCGGGCTGTCCGGACGCGGTGATACGTACCGTTGTAAATTACACGTGAAGGGTATATGCGGAATTCACTGGGGAAACGCTATTAGAAAAAAAAAAAAATCAAAATTACTCAAATAATTTTATCGTTAGTACGCTTTTTCGAAACCTCTGTCCGGCTGGTGTATTGTAATATACACGACGTGTGTGCTCGTACGATAATATTTCATTTATTTACGTGAGGTCGGTCGGCTGTGCATTAAAGCACGCTAATCGTGATCCGCCAATATTATATGAAATACCAAAATGCCTCACGCGTGGTACACATATTATAAGTACCTTAGACCTTAGTTCACTGCTACTTATGTATGCATTTCCATTCTCGGGATGTTATTGTAATCTATTATAATATTTTTCCTTTCACATTTCATAATCGTATCATGTCGTATACGAACGCGCGCGCGCGCAGTAATATTTTTAACATCATAATAATTATTTTTCTCTGTCATTTCGTTCACCATCACCCGTAAAAACCACCTTTATTATATGAAATTTTTAGATTCTAAACGAAGTGAAGAAGCTAGTGTTTTTACAATGATGTTTATTTATTTATTTTTTCTTTTTTTTTTCTGTGTACAACTTTTCGTATAGAAATACTTGTCCAAAAGTTTCGATCAGTAACTTTTTGAAACCGGCTTTGCCTCTAGATTGTACTTTAAAGAGGTCATTTTTTGAATTTCTCAATTCTTCAATTTTTTTTTTTTTTTTTTTTTTAAAAAACTACCCAAAATTTGAAAAAAACAACTCGGAAACCATTATTTTTTGATCCGAATTTTATGAAAATTTAAACATAGATAGAAAATAATATACGAAAGATTTTGGCGCAAGAAAATTTTGAAAATGTGAAAAAAAAATTTGGACATTTTTCCAATATTTTTTTTCTCATTTATTTTTTATATTATTAACTTCCTTCGTTCAGAATCGTTTTATTGAAGAAATGATTTATCGTTTCTTTAAAATTAAATACACCCGTCAAGAGAATCCCACCCGTCGAGCGAAGTATGTCAGTCTTTTTATCATTTATAATCGTCGTTTTTTTGAGGAATTTTTTTTTTTTCGTTTTTTACTGAAGAGTCCAGGGGTTGATCTCAGTACGACGGTTTTATTATAAATCGAAAACGTATAATATATACGTAGCGCACGTATTATTCCATCAATGACTAGCGCGACACCTTTTCTGCGGCGCGGTGTTCCAATAAACGATATACCGCGTGCAACTAATACGACTCGCGATACAAATTTAATTTTCTTCAACCCTATTCACTTCGACAGTTTAGCTCCGTCCAGTGACTATTTTCAGTAACCGCTTTGTACGGGGTCAATTTACACGTACAAACACTGTATTTGTAATTTATTATTTATTTTTCATTTATTCCGTGTCGAAAAAACCTGACATCATTAAGTTCGTTCTTTTTGAAAGTCTCTTGAATGACAGATTTTTGGGTCACCTCCCTGCGCGAGTCGTTAAAACCCATCAACGCGTCGAAATAATATTCAAATAAAATTAGTTTAGGCAAATGACGTGTGGTATAACTACACAAAACCGAAAATGATCAAATATTAATAGAAGGCGAAAAACGTGTAATTTTGACCTTTACAAGCATGTAGGTCGCGTATAATATTTTACGTATAAAGAACCGCTGATTGATCGATTTCCCCAATTACCTCCCGGGAGTTGTACAGGTCAGTCCTTGATAAGGAATTATATTTGATATCTTATTGAGTCCTTTAATGTGTATAATTCAGTACTATAAAACAGCTACTTGGGTTCGAATTTTTCTCATTATTTTCTACGAACCTAATTTATTACTATCTGATATACACCACCTTATAAGACAACTATATTCAAACAACTATAAATTATTTTTCATCGACTAGTGAGACCAAATTTTATTGATTAACCCTACTCAAATTAGATATATAAAAAAAAAAAAAAAAAATGCGCGATAAATTTCAACCATTAGCGTGCAATTAATATCAGAATTTTGTTTTAATTAGTAAATATATAAAAATATTTTATTAGAATTTAATTGAATATATTAAACTTTGGAGAAAAAAAAGGTTATTACAGACGAGAAAAAAAATAAACAAAATTTTTAACCTAATCGGTATATGTCGTATGAATGTATTTTAAGCATACAATACGTATACTGACAGTCCTAATAGTTTACGTATAATTCGGGAAGGAAAACGTTATGGGTTTTTTTATTTTTTCGCACTCGAATAGATTATTTTTCGGACCGAATAAGCCATAAATTCGGGTCTTGGGACTCGATATTAATACGACCAACGGTCCAACCAACCGCCCTTTTGCCCCTCGCCAATCTTTAACTCGTTCGGATTCATTATTCGTTTTCTCGTTTTTTTTTTTTCTCACACAGGCATGCACGCTCAGATGGCCAACTACGCCGCGCAGTCGGACTATACGTCGCTCAGTCACTCACTGGCCGCGTCCAACACGGCCGCCGCCCACCACCTGTTCTCCAACCAACACTTCTTGCAGGACACGTACAAGTCGATACTGCCGGGCGCCGCCGGGCAGACGTCGTTCGGCTTGGGCCACCATCACCCTCACCCGTCCGTCGTCACCTCGTCGTCGTCGTCGTCGTCGTCGGCCGCGTCCGCGGCGGCTGCAGTGTCGGCGGCCTACAGCGCCGCGCCGCAGACGCCGTCGCCGCGCACCCAGCGCCGGTACACGGGTCGCGCGACTTGCGACTGCCCGAACTGCCAGGAGGCGGAGCGGCTGGGGCCGGCGGGCGGCCACCTCAAGAAGAACGTGCACAGCTGTCACATACCCGGCTGCGGAAAAGTGTACGGCAAGACGTCGCATCTGAAGGCGCATCTGCGGTGGCACACGGGCGAACGGCCGTTCGTGTGCAACTGGCTGTTCTGCGGCAAACGTTTCACGCGGTCCGACGAGCTGCAACGACACTTGCGCACGCACACGGGCGAAAAGCGGTTCGCGTGCCCGGTGTGCAACAAGCGCTTTATGCGGTCCGACCATCTGGCCAAGCACGTCAAGACGCACAACGGCAACGGCGGCGGCGGCGGCGGCGGCGGCGGCAGCAAGAAGGGCAGCAGCGATTCGTGCAGCGACTCGGAGAACAGTCAGAGCGCGGCGGACGGCACGTCTCCGCATCACCAGCAGCACCAGCAACAGCAACAGCAACAGCAGCAGCAGCAGCAGCAACAACAACAGCACCAACAACAGCAGCAGCAGCAGCAACAGCAATTGCAGCAGCACCCATTGCATATGGCCGACGTGATGGACGTGAAGCCGCCCATCGGTGCCACGGGTCTGGTCCGATGGAGTCCGGTGGTCAGTTCCGTCGGTTCCGTGGTGCCCCTGTCGCCGCCGTCTTCGCACGTGCCTTCCCCGTTCCTGGGCGTGCAGCAGCATCAGCAGCACAAGGACCCGAAGAACAACTTTTGCTGGACGAACAAAGAACCGAAAATGCAGTACCAGGAAAAACTGGAATGAGCGTCGCCTCCGCCGGTGTCGGCCCCGTCGCTCGCCCGCACCGGCGGTGGCGCTACGCCCAGCAGCCCACAGTTGTTTTCTAGTCTCCAGTACAAAAACGGACTTTATCACCACCAAGAGCAGCAGCAGCAGCAGCAGCAACAGCTGCAGCAGCACCACCACCACCAACCGCACCGCCATAACCAACCGCACCACCATCCGTACCACCAACAATTGCACCATCACCACCAGAGCGCCGCTGCCGCCGGCAATGTGGTCACGCATTACGCGGCCCTCGGCAGCGCGTTTTACACGTACTGAACGTACACAGTGATCCAGGTGATGCGACGTGTTTTCGATTCGAATTCGGATTTTTTTTATTTTTTTTTTTTTTTTATTATTGGTTTTCTATTTGCGTGTTGTCGCATAATATTTTTGTACATAATTTTTACATAATATATAATACATAATATATTATACGTCGTCGTGTACATTATTTTTGACGTTAACTATAAAACCAAAATCATAAAAAAAAAAAAAAATCTTATTATTATTATTATTATTATTACTATTAATGTTTTTATTAGTGTTAATCCGACGAAATGTTTTTTATTTTTTTTTTTTTTTTTGTTCGCTTCGCGTGCATAGGGTAAACAGAATTATATGTTTATACATATATATATATATATTATGTACATTTAAACGATCGAATCCACGGCAATCCGAAAGTCGCTCAGCTTTTGATTCGTTTGTCGTCATCGATTTTTGCTCGTTACGATACAAGTATAATATTATATCATACGTACGATATCGCAGTTTATAATATCTTTGTACAATATATTTATACTTATACGTATATACTCGCGTATAATATTATACACAATAATCGTGTAAAGACCGTGTACATAGAAAAACATATATTATGTTCGACGTTTCTATATAATATTAAGTACTGTATTTTTATTACCTATATATATATATATATATTGTACGTATTTGATGATAATTACTGAAATAAATTTTAATTTTTTTGTTGTCTCATAATATATTGTGCAATCAGAATTTTATTGTTTCTCCTTGGATCGTGCTCAAACGATCACATACGTCGGCTGCGCATTACCTTCCTGCAGCTCCGTCAGTACACTGCAATTATACGGTGCAACAATAAAGTACGATCGTGATCTATACCTCGCCGGTGATGTGAATCTATATCATTTGAATAGATTTAAATCGAAATAAAAAGATCTATTAAAAAAAAAAAAAAAATGGTGCAAAAGATTGATCTATGGATCTAAAACAAGCACGAAATATTTGCTTACTTATCTGGAAACAATAAATAGCGTTTTCAAAAAAAGATATCCTACCCCAAAAATAAAATCTATGTTTGAAACTGGATCGATTCATAAAAAGATCGAGGCCTAGAAATCGATCGAAAAAGTCGGTATATCGTGTAAAAAATGTAGATCTATTAAAAGATTCAGGGTCGGAGCTACAAATCGCGGGGCCCCGTGCAAAATATATTTTTTTTAACTATTTTTTAAACTATTCTTACTTTTACAAATTTTGGTCAAATTTAAAACATTTTAATTATGCAATTAAAAAAAATCATAGATTAAATTTAATAAAATAAAAAATACAAAAATTACT